>VZRH01001496.1:1461438-1465589 GCA_013397555.1 Urocynchramus pylzowi | reverse complement strand
TCAGCTAACACAGAACATAAAAATACATGGAAAAAGAATATAAGAATGGGCTCTTTTACTTAATCTTTATTTTAAGCTTTAAAATAGCAAACAGTGTAACTTATCCTGGAGCAAGAAATGCTACTAATGCTAATAGGGTGATCATAGTCCCATAAGAAAGTAAAGCTGTGCTTGTGCACTTCTTCTCTGCAGGGTGATGGGGTTTCTTCTAATCTACTTCTGAAAATTGTCTGGTTGATACAGTGTCAGAATAGGTTTGGCTGCAAAGCTTATCCATCTGGTGTCCTAGCTCTGCTCATGGCCAGCAGGGGGGACATCCACTTCTGGTCTAGGGTCTTCCTGATCTGAGGGTTAGCTTAGTGTTTCAGATGATTTATCAGTTGACTTTCCACACAGTTGACTTGCTTCTAAAACAATTTATGGCGCTTCTGTACTCCCCAACATCCTGTGAAAACAGGTTCTGTAAAGGGACAAACTTCTTTGTCCAGGAGCAGAGCTTGTTGCCTTCATCTTTGTCTTGAACCTAAAAACATCATCTGATGCCCCTTTCTTGCATGTTATGAGAGGTAGTGACTCCATGGCCCATTTGAGTTCCACCATACCCAAAGCTCCACCATACTCTCTCAGACTCTTTTTTCCCACCTTGAAGAATCTTGGTTTACATAATACATGATTGCCTCACTTTCATGAGCCCTGATCCTCATGGGGACATACCTGTTGGAGAAGACAGCACAGTAAAGCATAAGCAATCCAGGAGGTTCCTTCTTCAAGTGATAGAGCAGCCAACAAGGCGAGGTGCTATGCTGGACCCTGTTCTTGTTAACAAGGAGGGGCTGGTGTCCCAAGTGAAGATATTTCTCAGGGGTCAGTACTGGGCCTGGTGCTGTTTAAAATCTTTGTCAGTGACACGGACAGTGGGTGGGACTGAGTGCACCCTCAGCAGTTTGCCAATGACACCAGGCTGTGTGGTGCAGTGGACACACTGGAGGGAAGGAATGTCATCCAGAGGGACCTTGGCAGGTTTGAGAGGTGGGACTGTGTCAACCTTGTCATGTTAAACAAGGCCAAGTGCAAGATCCTGCATCTGGGTTGGGGCAATCCCAAACACAAATACAGGCTGAGTGGAGAATGGACTGAGAGTACCCTGAGGAGAAGGATCTGGGGGTGTTGGTTGAGGAGAAGCTCAACATGACCTGNTGTTAACAAGGAGGGGCTGGTGTCCCAAGTGAAGATATTTCTCAGGGGTCAGTACTGGGCCTGGTGCTGTTTAAAATCTTTGTCAGTGACACGGACAGTGGGTGGGACTGAGTGCACCCTCAGCAGTTTGCCAATGACACCAGGCTGTGTGGTGCAGTGGACACACTGGAGGGAAGGAATGTCATCCAGAGGGACCTTGGCAGGTTTGAGAGGTGGGACTGTGTCAACCTTGTCATGTTCAACAAGGCCAAGTGCAAGATCCTGCATCTGGGTTGGGGCAATCCCAAACACAAATACAGGCTGAGTGGAGAATGGACTGAGAGTACCCTGAGGAGAAGGATCTGGGGGTGTTGGTTGAGGAGAAGCTCAACATGACCTGGCAATGTGTGCTTGCAGCCCAGGAAGCCAGCTGTATTCTTGTCTACATCTAAGCAGAGTGACCAGAAGGTTGAGGAGGATGAGTCTGCCCCTCTGCCCTGCTCTTGTGAGACCCCACCTCAAGTGCTGCATCCAGCTTTGGGGACCCCAGCATAAGAATATGCACCTCCTGGAGGGAGTCCAGAGGAGATAATGAAGATGATCAGAGGGCTGGAGAACATCTCCTGTGTACGTAGGCTGAGAGAGCTGGGGTTGTTCAGCCTGGAGAGGAGACAGCTCTGGAGAGACCTTACAGCACCTCCCAGTACCTAAAGGGGGCTTACAAGAGAGTTGGGGAGAGACTTTTTGCAAGGGCACGTAATAACAAGACAAGGAGGAATGGCTTTAAAATGAAAGAGGGTGGATTTAGATTAGGAAAAAATTCTTCACTGTGAGGGTGGTGAGGCCCTGGCACAGGTCTAGAGATGGGGGTGCCTTATACCTGGGAGCATTCAAGGACAGGTTAAAGGAGGCTTTAAGCAATAATATTTTCTGGTCTGATATAGAAGGTGCACCTGCCCATGCCAGGGGGTGGAACTAGATGATGTTTAATGTCCCTTCCAACCCAAACCATTCCATAACTCTATGACCCCTCTTCCCTTCAAAATATATTAAAATGCTTGATAGTCATTAATAAGCATTTAAGTGGCAGCCAGATACCTGCTGCCAAACAGTACTAGCTGTTTCAGAGGCCATGGCTGAGGCTGGCTAGTGGGGCAGTCTTCCTCCCAGCTCAGCCAGGTGTTTGTCTCTGCTGTTAGCTATACTGATTTTCACCTGCCGTTACTTTGTGCAAACTCATGAGATGGTTTTTGCAACTCCTTTAGGCAGTTTGCATTCTACTGCCTTGAGCAAAAGGGTACCACCAGCAGGTCAGTCATTTGCCTGACTGATGGGTCTGTGGATGAACACTGGCCCTACCACGATCCCTCTGAGATGCAATTGGTGGCTTCTCTCCACTGTGAAGAGTGGATGATTTATCCTTACCTTGTCTCACTATCCCGTATGCAGTTGCTGACTCATGAGAGGATCTTCCCTCTTACCCCATGCCAGATTAGCTTCTTAATGGGTCCTTGGTGACAGATGTTATTAAAGGCTTTCCAGAAGCTGAGCAGATCATAGCGAGCGGATTGCTCTCATCTGCAGCTTCACAGTTTCCTCTGAAGCCGTCAGAGGGTGGTGGAGCACAGCTTCATAGGTTCTCACTGCAGAGCTCTGCCAATTCTCCCCTCTTAGTCTGTGTCTCTCCTTGCAACTATTCTGTCACTATGGCTTTTGCTGTTTGCCTGCCACAGGTGTCAGATTTAATGGCTTGCATTTCTCTAGATCCCTTACAGCACTTAAAACAAAACAGTATCACTTGCTGTTCTTTTTCTTCAGCTGTTTTAAGTGAAGGCTTATACACTGGCTCTTGTAGTGAAATAATTTCCATTAGCATTCCTTAAAAACCCACAAGTGAGTAACATCTGCTTTTCATGAATTTGTTGCTATCCCTTGCATTTATTTGTTCTAAAGCCTCATCTAACGACCCTTCAATCTGAGGCAGCTTCCCTGCATTATCCCTTTAACAAATGGTTCTGCCATGGGAATTTCATTAAGCTTTTCTGTGCTGAACACAGACACAAGTAATCTGTTTGGCTGTTGTGTTAGGATATGTTTCCTCTCAAACTCATTTCCCACCTTGATCATCTGCTGACTGCACACCCTGGTCACCTGCAGAACCCTCCAGCAGGCTCTCTGCTCCTGATGGGATAGAGGAGATTTTTTGTCTCCTCAGAGTATTTTTTTAGTCTTCCCTTCTGTTTCTGCTTTTATTTTGACAGAGTTCATGTCCTTTTCCTAATTTGGAGGGGATCTATTTTGGTTCTTTCCCACGTAAATTTTATAATGCTATTACAATGCTATTACAGTTATCTTCCTTCTGGAATATATCTGATATTTCAGGCTTGTGGTTATAAAGAGGTCAAAATGGCACCTTTAAATAAATGTCATCATGATTCTCTGCTCCTCCCTTCCTCCTCATTTCCCCAGTTTCTAGCTTGAAATTCTTTTTTAATTCTTACTCCTTCTCACAGAGGTTTTCTCCCTGATTAAAGTCATGCCACACAAAGACTGAGCATTCTATTCAGAAACCTCATCTTTTTGTTTCAAAAGCTTTCAATTTGCCAAGAATATGCCCTAATGTTTTGGGAATAACTGAACATCCTTCTGTTATGCTTCCCTAGGCATGGAAAATTTAAATAATCTAAAATATATCCTAGATACATAGTAATACTGCCCTGTGCCAGCTGTACACCTGCCCACAAAGGGGAGTCACACTATTTCAGAGCCTTCAGGCCAGCCCGTTGACACTGACTGCTTTGAGGCAGTTGAAGTTTGTTGAGATGAGTCCTGGCTTGCTTCAGCTGCCCAGCCCCAGGTGTTGGTCTCCGGGAATATCTCATCAGCCATCCCTGAGTTTCTGCTCCTCACCCAAGACTCGTGCCAGGAGCTGAAGCAAAGCTGTGGCCTCTGTTGCCTCTCCAGCTGAAGCTAAG
>VZRH01001496.1:1448938-1458938 GCA_013397555.1 Urocynchramus pylzowi | reverse complement strand
AGGTTAACCAAGGATCAACTGCAAACAGTAATAACAGTTAAGGATTCAAGATAATAACATGCATACTATATTTGCTAGAGGGTGTCCAAGTCAATACACACCCCAGATACGTGTATGCAAATGTACAAAGGTAATACACACAGAGGCACAGATATGTAATGTATAAGTACAAAGGTATACGTACTAAAATATTTCCCTCAAGAATCAGTGAAACTCTCGTATCTAATGCCTTTTTGGCATTTCTTAACAGGGGTGAGGTGGAGCCTCAAGTAGTGGGATATCAGTCCAGGTTCTGTTGCCAGGTGACACTTCTCTGAATTTCACAAGCTTGAGAGTTTGGGCACTCTGAGAGGCATCCCACACAGAGGGAAATACTGATGCAGCCCACTGCAGTCGAAAAGAGATCAAAGGGTCTGTCTTAGGACCACTGTTTTTAGGGCCATGAAATGACGGTTGGCTTAAGCCATTGATATATTTTCATCCTAGCTGCAATCTGGGTTATTACTGGAATTTATATAATTCCAGTGAGGATGGTACTGTTCCACTTGAGCTACTTTTCAGATAAGGAACATTCCAAGGCTGTCAGGGGTGACTGATTATTCCTGCTGTCACCTCCCACCTTGATAAGGCAACAGGAGTTCCTGCTGAGTACAGTCAGTACTGACCCCCACCTTAGCTTTTCAAGAGTTCCCAGTATGATCAAGAGATGCTTCACCACCAGTCTCTTGTGGAAAGGCCTGAGCAGGCCAGAGGAGAGGGGGGGAGGGATGAACCAATGTGCTCACACTTGCTTTCCTCCTTGCCAAACAAGAACATGGTTAGGCTTCAAGGAGATGAAGCCTCTCCTCTGCACAGACCTTGCAGCCTGGTGAGTCAAATGATTTCTTGGTCGGTGGGACAGCTGGCCTCCTTTGAGCATTTGAAGAACTGGATTTGGGCTTCTCACATCCCATGTTGCTGTGACTATGAGAAGAGCAATCCCACTTTAATGTGTGCTTCTAATAAAAAAAGCTCAAAGGGTATTTTTTAAATAAAGGAGAAGAGGCAGCTGAACTCCAGGGAAAGACTCCAAGAAACAACCCACTTCTCTACAGAGGTAAAGACCCTGAGAAGCACTGGTGACCCTGCTTCTGAAAATCCCTTCGTAATCCTGGGTGGGCACCTTTTTTCTGTGTGGTGAGTGTATCTACACAGTGTCAGCACTCCAGGAATAATCACAGGACGAATTGACACAGAGATTTGCAGCAGGATAATTGCCTCAAACAGAAGGATAAATAGCTTTTTCTGGCATTTAATGGGCCTCTTAAGTGAACAGCAATAAACACTATGCGAACAGCTGTTTTCCCTCTTTTTCGTCCTTTTGCATCTCATCCATAATTATGCACTAAAATGTTCTTGTCTGGGTTTCTGAGAGCAATCTTGTTGCTGTTTGTCTTTGCAGTGTAAGGCTGAGCACTTCAGCACAAAGATTGAGTAAAAAGCCCTGGATTCCTAAAGGCTCCTGCCACTATATAGCAGTGATCATCTTCTTTGCTTTGCGTTAAGCCTGAGGGAAAAGTGAGAAGTTAAGGGGAAAATTTGTCTCTTCTAGCTGCTGCTCTGCATGTCCCAGTGTTGGGGTGTCCCCCGCAGGTTTTGGTGTCCTGGGCTCCAGCTAGGAGGTTCCTTTGCTTGCCTCACTTTTGGCATTGACTCAGCTACAGTTCAGGAGAAGCCACAGCTTCATTTTGCCTTGCAGGGAAGGTAAGTGTCCTGTGAGACACTCCTCCCCGCTCTGTGCTGACTGGACCATGGGGAAATAGCAGAGCAGGCTTTCCTCTGTAGCTGGTGGCTCTGCCTCCAGCCTTGCCAACAGGAGAGTAGGAGACACAAAGCGAGCCCTGCAAAAAACCTTTATGCTTTCAGAAACATGTACTTTGTCTGCTGATAGAGTACAGAGAAACGACCTTGTTCCTCAGGAAATTCAATACATTCTGGCAAAGGAATCTCCTCCTAACAAGGAGTCTGTGAGCAAGCCAGGAGCTAGGGCACAGCCACAAGCATTAACCCAGCTGAGTGTTCCTCACTGGAAGCAATGCTGGTAGAGGTGCCTGCATTGTTACAAACCCACTGTCCTTCCCAGAGCATCTTTGAAACGTCCGACTGGCCTTTGCTTCCAACATCCAAAGCTGAGGATGGAGGCAGACATGCTGCAGGGAGGCACATGCCAAAAGGATGAGCCCTGTGGTAGCACCTAACCTACATACAAACTCTTGGCCGAGGAGGTTATTCCACTTTGCATGAATACTGGTGTCTCTGCATCATTGGTGCTGCTCCACATGACATTGAGGGCAAACTGCTTGGAAAAGAGCCTGCGGGAAGAACACTGAGTTTTATCCTCACCGTCTGCTCCTTGACAGGCTGCTCAGCTGCAGGGGAGCTGTGGTATCTTTTCTGCTGAGGGCAGACCATTTCTCTCCTCCTTGTTAGAATTGTGTCTAAGACTTCAAAATGCAGCCAGATGGAGGAGAGGACTGGCTGACCACATGGTAATAGTTCAGAAGAACAACCTTTTTGTTACAAATAAAGACCAAATTTAAAAATGTCCTTAAAAAAATGAGATGCTTTCCAGATACGTGGATGAGACCTTTATTGAAGGTGGATGCATATTATTAAATTAGCCTCCATACTGGTCCTGAACATTTTGGAAAGCCTCCTATCCCAGGAAAGCTGCTTTTCATCCATCAGGCCTCAAGGATACTGCCAGCCACTCCCAGCTTTTATTGTTTCCTATCGCCTTTAATGGTGCATAAATTGTACGGACACACGCCAGTGCATCGAACAACATTGAAATACAGACCATGGAAAAAGCCAATAGTACATTAATTGCAGGTCTTAATTTGTTTGTGAATCTTCTACCTGAAACATTTTGCTACTGCTCTTCTCCCTGTCAGCCCCAGTGCTTTGCCTTGCACCTCATCCACTCTTGGAGACCCCTTTTCCCTGAGTGCTTGCAGATGAAGGAAGGTTTCTCTCAGTGACATCTGCTTCATTGTTTCAGTGCTGTTGCCATCCCCTATATAAATACTTTGGCATTTGTACTGTTCTATATAAGCCCATTAAAAACATGTAATAAAAAGGATTATATAATTTCTTAAAGCCATCATTACTACTCCAGCTGTGGTGTTTTGTCAAATTCTGACAATTATATATTAATCCCTATGCCAAATTACACTTTTTAATGAAAGATATTCATCCTTGAGCTTAGCAGTGAGTCAAATTTATTGCATCCAAAAAAAAGGCAGAGAGCTGAAGCCAGAATAACACTAAGGTAATCTTTAAAACATACAGAAAATAGGATTTTAATAGAAATGCAGGGTAATTTCTAAGCAAAGCTGGACATCTGCCTAGGATTAAAATATAGATACAGGGGAAATACAGATGATGACCTGATATCACAAAAATCTTTGTGCAACAGTATGTACACTGCATGTGAGCTATCACTACTTAATTCCTGTAAACTGGAATGTCTTTTTTTTACAATGGCAATACATTTTCAATTTTTATACTAATATCTCTTCAATAAAATTTCCAGCCCTTATTTTAAAAAGCAGGCAGAATTTTGCTTGTTCAGAATGATTGGACAATTTAGTAAAAGGCAGACTGTAAAAGCATTGTTATTCCTATCTGGGACTGAAACACAGCTTCTGGAGGCGACAGTTGAATTTTGTAGATACCCCAAGGATTAGGGTTAAATAAAGTCAAGGCCCAGGAGTAGCAGAGAGCTGCAGAGCATCTTCTCCCAAAGGGCCATCTCATTCTTCTTCTCCTTCCTGCAGTGAATGTGTGTGCACAGGCACAGGTATGTAAGCACACAAGGATGTGACTCACAGGTAAACCTTGAGCTATAATCCCCTCTCCCGGCCAATAATTATCCACCATCTCTTCCGTTAAATTTGGAGCACACGGCAAGGCTGTGCTGTTCGATTCCCTCTGTAGCTGGAGGGAATGACAGCTTCTGCCTGTGCCTCGTGCTGTGCTGCTGTACAGCAAGATCAATCTTGTGTTAAGCTGCCTAAATGGCCCACGAGCTTGATGAGAGCTAATGGGAGACTGCATGAACATATATTTTTTAGTTGTTATCTTCAAACTTACCAGTGGCGAGCTGAGAAGCCGTTTTAATGATTCACACAGCTTTGCCTTGACAGCTGTTCAGACACATATTGCTCAGCAGAGGTAAGTGGGTAATAGACCAATACAGCCAATTTACTTCTCTGTTGCTAACATTTAAAAGATAAGACAAAGAGATTATTTCATAGTTTTCAGTGGGATTTAAGGCATGGGAAGGAGAAAGGCCTGTACCTACATGGCAGAGCTGTACCTACCTGCAGGCTCCACAGAGCTCTCTGTCACTTGGTGCATAAAGAAATACTTCCAGGATTTTGAGCTACAATTTCAAGGAACAGAACTTAAACCAGGCTTGCACAAAAGCCATCACCAAGGAGTCACCCGGAGAATACAGACTTTTAATTCCATATTCCTCAGGGCTATGGCAGAGCTTTCACATATAAATGCACAAGGCAATAAACTGGGCCTGGACCAAAGCTCTGACTGCTCCAGACTCAGGATCTGAGGCGCACGCATCTTCTGTGGGAAGGACACACTGTGCTTGTGGAAGCTTCTACACAGAACATCTCTGTTTTCAAGTGCACGGAACAACGTCACTCTGATTTTTGAAGCATTAGTCAGGAGTGTAGGAGGAAGGAGAGGGAAAAACTCTTCCTTTGCTCTGTCCTGTAGCTTTTGGCAAGTGGCTCATATCAAGTCCAGAGTCAAAAAGAGTGTTTTTATTCATTTACTCATTTTATAGGAGGGAGGTTTGCCTTGTATTAACAGCCCTTGGAGAATCCTAGGGAATCCTAGTGGCATTTTTCCTGCCTGGGATTTAATTTTGCACAGGGATTGAGGCAGACATTTTAACTAACCAGAAGATAAACAAAAGCCCTGACAGTGGGTGGAGGCAGAAGATGAATGGGGTAGGCAAGGTGTTCGAACTGAAAATGGCCATAAGAGAGAGAAACATTAAATAACTGCTGCAAAGGAGAGATTTCACTACCAACAATATCCCAGGCAAGAGGCAATTTGTAAGCAGCAAAGATAGCACTGAAATTTCATTTGTGTTAAACTTTTTCCTTCTAGAGGTTTAGCACTGTGCTCTTACTACAGACAAATTTGTAAATGAGACAGGAATTTTAACAGTTTAAAGACTTTTCCAGGAGAAACTGAGGTAGCTGTAGCTCTGCGGTACTTACATAAAAAGTAGATACTGCAAGACCAACGTCTGATTTTGGTTATCAGGGCACGAAGCTCACTGTTCTCAGCAGAAATTGCACGCTCACATTCAGAGTCGCTGTTCCTTGCATTTCATGGCGGCAGTTTGTGCTCAGCTGGATCCAGCTTGATGAATGTTCCTCTAACACCATCCATCTTGCTTTAGGAGAGCAAGGAGGGGAGGTTATTTGCTGCCTGACTCAATGAGAGAGCGTGTTTTGCGAAAGATATGAAACTTTGCAGAAGCTGTATTTCCCAGCAATCACCTCAAAAAGGCCCATCCTCCAGCTGGACTGGAGTTTCATGCATTATGCTAAAATTTTAATTTGCTCTACTTCTCAAAAGGCTTTGCTCACACACATATCTTTGCAGCCAGTTCCTGGGGGAGGAATTGATTTATAATACACTTGTTAAAATGAAGAAGTGAGACTGTTTAAGGGACTTTCTTAATTCTCACTGATTCTCATGCTAACCCTGATAAGATTTCTCATTGTCCCTGAGATTTCCTGAGATCATTCTCTACCATTGTTCTTTTATTCTCTATCTTTAGAAACCCTCTGTTGTGTTTTTAACAGGCAGACTTAATTCATAAGAAAATGCAGGGCAGGGGAGTGGGAAGGAAGCACAAGAAATTAAACTGTTTGGTAAAACACAAAAGGATAATGAAAACCCTGAGTTAAATTAGTGAACCGTTCTTTATCAGGACCACTCCTAGCATACCCACAAACTGGGGCTTATCAACTTTCTAAGGAAGGGAATATTTTGCACAAGGTCAGAACTTAGAGTTACAGCTCAGTGATGACAAGAAGAGTGGCTGGATTCAAGCATTTGAGCTTTTTGCTGAAAACTACACAAAGAGAAGAACAACAAATGAAACGGATGCTAAAACCAATAAAGACCTTGCAGTTTCTATTCTGCTCAGGCAGACCTCTTTTATCTGAGCATGCTTTGTTCAAGCTTTTAGGAAAGCTTTGATTTCTCAAGGATTAAACTTCAAGAGAGAGTAAAATGTATTTCTGTACTCCATACTTCTGGAATCAACCTGACTTCAAGATTTCCTCCATAACCATACACACACAAACTTATATTTTAATAGGATCTTCATGTATCATCATTTATTGACTAGGTGCTGATAGCTTAAAACAACATTTTGTTGCTAAGCTATGTTGTTGTTGTTTGTGCTAAGAATTTTGTGAAATAATACCCCTGCATTTAATGTTCCAGAGGTGTGTCTAAAATCTTTCTTCTCTGAACAGCAACATTACTTTTGTCTTCCATATGAATGTTGCTATTTCACAGAGGGGCAAAGTGATGCACAAGCAGCCCTGTAACAGCCCAAGTGACCTTCTGCTGATGAACTCCAGGTGATGCTCAAACACGGAGCCAGGTACATGTCTCTTAAGTTGATGTCAGTCATGACTGGCGCAGTTACACTCTCCCTTTGCCCTCATAAATGTGTTCCTTCCTTACACGAGCACCAGGACTTGCCTTGATCCATTCGTGAGCCATCTAAATGGGGTGGAAACAGGAAAAGTGTGTGGTTGCTGGAAGGATCCACTTCCAGAACCAATTCACTTCCCTGTGGCAAACATCTGAGGCTGTCCCATGTTGGCTGTAAGGTGATTCAAAGATAGGATGATATCAATAAATGTGTCCAGATCTATTAGGAAACTGCCCCAGACAGGTTTTTTTTGAGTTAGTTTTCATCTGTGCCAGGCACTGTTTTGACTTCATTGATGACCAAGAAGTCACCCTCCTGCTACAGGAAAGGCAGGTAGGACTGACACACCCTTCCGAGATGGGCCTACATTTACAGTGTTTTAAAACAACTGTGGAATTGCTTTAACCTAACTCAGAAGTTCAGTTTGTCTGAAAAATAGGGAACAGCAATGTTTAAATGGCAGGAATCATGCACTTCAGCTGCCGGTACATCTGTGCTTGAAGCCGCTCTGAAATCCTTCTTCTCCAGACAGATCATTGCTCCCTCCCTTACCTTCCTTCATGCAGCTCCTCCATCCTGCTGCCAGCAGGTCAGGTTGCTGGGCTGCTGGCATGCCCCACTTCTGCCAGCAGTCCTCTCTGACCTGCTCTCCCAGCAGCAGCCAGCTCTGGCTCTGCTCCAGGCTGTGAAGAGACAGGAGAGGTCAGAGAGGAGCAGTGCAGACTGTTCCTGAAGAGAGGACACCAGAAGAAGCTTGGTAGAGCAGGCCTCTCCCTTGCCAGCAGACAAGGCAGGGGCACTGGAAGCACAGCACTGCTCACAGGAGACAAGAGTCACAGCCCCTCTTCCCTATTGTCAAAGAAACAGGGGTAGTCATGTATCCAAGTCCTGCATATCTCATCTGGAAATATATTTATTACTCACTGAGCTGCAAATTGGTTGCCATCACCCAGTCCCTGTTCCTGCAGAGCTTGCCTCCTGTCATTGACCCTGCTGCCCACCTGTGCTCCTGCTTCAGGAAATCCCACCAGCCTCCACTCCCTGCTCATGCCTTAGCCATGGGTTGTGCCTTAGGACCAAAGCCCTCCTGAGCACTTCACAGTTCTTCATAATGCATCCCCGTTGCAAAACAGATGCAAGGCCTCCTGTGCTGCCACTGAGATGAGCAGGACCTGTCCCTTGCACTGCCTCTCAGCTCATGCAGATCCATTCCTTCACACGTGACACCAAAGATGTGTCATGAAAATCATCAGGATGGTGTGACTACCCAGGAGAGAGGCTAGGAGGCGAAGTATAAACTCGAAAGAGTTACTCATAAGCACGAGGTGTTGCACCACAACTGATGTTTCACGCAGGCTTCTCACACCCTTCAAAAGTTCAGGACAACATGATATAACAGGTCACTTACAGCCACACTACTGGTAACTAATCATAGCAAAACTTTCCAAAGCAGATCTATTTTTGCAGCTTGTCTATTGATCCAGATGTGCCTGGAATCAGCCTTGCTAGAGCTAGTTATCTGTACAGCCAGAGATACTGGGGGGAGAAGGAGGGTTTCAAAGATGTGTCAGAGGAGCTAGGATTTTGGTGTTACCTTGGCTGTCCAAAATCCTTTATCCTTCACAGGCAGCTCTAACCTTGCAAGAAGCAAAGTCCTTACTTCCAGGGCCGGGCTGTCCTTTTTTTTTGACTTCNTCAGAAGTTCAGTTTGTCTGAAAAATAGGGAACAGCAATGTTTAAATGGCAGGAATCATGCACTTCAGCTGCCGGTACATCTGTGCTTGAAGCCGCTCTGAAATCCTTCTTCTCCAGACAGATCATTGCTCCCTCCCTACCTTCCTTCATGCAGCTCCTCCATCCTGCTGCCAGCAGGTCAGGTTGCTGGGCTGCTGGCATGCCCCACTTCTGCCAGCAGTCCTCTCTGACCTGCTCTCCCAGCAGCAGCCAGCTCTGGCTCTGCTCCAGGCTGTGAAGAGACAGGAGAGGTCAGAGAGGAGCAGTGCAGACTGTTCCTGAAGAGAGGACACCAGAAGAAGCTTGGTAGAGCAGGCCTCTCCCTTGCCAGCAGACAAGGCAGGGGCACTGGAAGCACAGCACTGCTCACAGGAGACAAGAGTCACAGCCCCTCTTCCCTATTGTCAAAGAAACAGGGGTAGTCATGTATCCAAGTCCTGCATATCTCATCTGGAAATATATTTATTACTCACTGAGCTGCAAATTGGTTGCCATCACCCAGTCCCTGTTCCTGCAGAGCTTGCCTCCTGTCATTGACCCTGCTGCCCACCTGTGCTCCTGCTTCAGGAAATCCCACCAGCCTCCACTCCCTGCTCATGCCTTAGCCATGGGTTGTGCCTTAGGACCAAAGCCCTCCTGAGCACTTCACAGTTCTTCATAATGCATCCCCGTTGCAAAACAGATGCAAGGCCTCCTGTGCTGCCACTGAGATGAGCAGGACCTGTCCCTTGCACTGCCTCTCAGCTCATGCAGATCCATTCCTTCACATGTGACACCAAAGATGTGTCATGAAAATCATCAGGATGGTGTGACTACCCAGGAGAGAGGCTAGGAGGCGAAGTATAAACTCGAAAGAGTTACTCATAAGCACGAGGTGTTGCACCACAACTGATGTTTCACGCAGGCTTCTCACACCCTTCAAAAGTTCAGGACAACATGATATAACAGGTCACTTACAGCCACACTACTGGTAACTAATCATAGCAAAACTTTCCAAAGCAGATCTATTTTTGCAGCTTGTCTATTGATCCAGATGTGCCTGGAATCAGCCTTGCTAGAGCTAGTTATCTGTACAGCCAGAGATACTGGGGGGAGAAGGAGGGTTTCAAAGATGTGTCAGAGGAGCTAGGATTTTGGTGTTACCTTGGCTGTCCAAAATCCTTTATCCTTCACAGGCAGCTCTAACCTTGCAAGAAGCAAAGTCCTTACTTCCAGGGCCGGGCTGTCCTTTTTTTTTGACTTCAACATAAACAATCCCTAAGACTCCAGTAAAATTTCACTGCCTCGTGACATCCCAGTATACAATCTGAACTAATACGTACCTTAACAATAACACACTTCCATTCTATAGAGACGGGCTGATACAATAGTTAGGTCGGGGGGTTGCGTCCTCTCTCAGGCCCGCTGACACCTACCTGTGGCTACACAGCGGCGCGGCCCCACGTTCGTGCCGGGCACTGCCCCCGCCGAGGCGCGGAGCATCCCTCGGGCCGCCGGCGGGCGAGCACCGCTGCG
>VZRH01001496.1:1431386-1448701 GCA_013397555.1 Urocynchramus pylzowi | reverse complement strand
GGTGGCGGGGGGTGGCCGTCGGAGGGTCACCTACGTGCGGAGCGGCCGGAGGGGCAGCGCCGCGCCCGCCTGCTGCGCCCCGCAGCCCCCGGGCAGCCGCCGCAGGAAGGTAGGGCGGGCTCGGGGGGAGCGACCCCGGCTCCCTGCGAGGGGCTGAGGGCGAGCGGGCAGCCGGGGAGGAGATGGGGCTGGTACCTGAGAAGAGGCGGCCGGGAGGGCGGTGGTGAAGCGAGATGGTGTGGTGAGATGCCGACTTCTTGGGAAGTGGTCAAGCGACTTTTTGAGCAGTGCTGCTCAGCTGCAGGGAAGGGGGAATGCGCTGGAGCGGGGCTGGACAAGGAGAGAGCTCGGTCTGAGAAGGTGACAGTGACCCCGAGTCAGGGTGGGCTCCGCAGGCTGACTCATCCCCAACAGAATCTAACTTGGGCGAAGACCACGGCCCTTGGCGTTCTTGGCATCCGCGTGCCACTGCATTCGCATAAGGCCATCAAGAAATGGTTCTAAGAGCTGGTCTGTGTGAGAATTGGTGAGTTATTGAACGAGCTGGTAAATGAACCTGTAACAAGGCTCCTACATTGCAATGACTGCAAAGCCTTTTAGGGGAGTGAGGACAGTCAGTAGGATCTGGAGTTCAGCAAGAGAGAGGAGCGCCTGTGCTACCTCCACCCCCCAGTCAGCTGCGTGTGTGGCCAGTAGTGGGATGTTGCCTTCTTCAATGATCTCCGTGTTGTCCTTGGTTTTGGCAGATTCCACGCTCTCGGGAACTGCTTAGAGATTCAGATAATTATTTTATAGAGTTTTCTTTGCAGTGTTTCAGGGGGGGAGGAGCCAGCTTTGAGGGTGGTGAAGGGGTAGTTTGTCATGTACTTTGGTGTGCTGCTGTCAGGGTGCAGTAGTGATGGTCTGTGCAGAGATGTGCAGGTTCTTAAAGAACCTGTAGTGATCTTGAGGAGGAGCACATGGGATTTTGCTTGAGATGAGACCACCCCTTTGTGGTCAAAGTAAAAAACTATTTTCGATCTTTGCCCCAACAAGAATAAAAGCAGTTTTCTGTGGAATGGCTAAAGCTTGTCCTTACTGCCTTGATGAAAAGACTACTTGCTAACATCCAAACCACCACCTGACCAGTGATCTCTCACAGGTCGTGCATGTGGTGTCAACTGCAAATCTGCTTTCTTTTCGTCACTTGTTCCACCCCATAATTATTTTTTTATTTCTCAAGGAGATGGACAGTGAACTCATATATAGATTGATTTCTAGGTTTGGCTCATCTTCTGTGGCAAACTGTGATGTAAAAAATAAACTGCTACTTTCTGCCTCTGGTTTCCTGAAATGTTTAGAAGAAATTAGATAATCCTTCACCAAGCTTCCTTGACCACTGGCAGTGATGAGGACAACATTGCCACGTATTTGTTCAGAATAATAACTATGTGGTGTTCTTCTGTGCTGTGGTATTGACACCACTTTGAGGTACCTAGGTCTTGCAGTGTCAGTTTTTGTGACTTTTGTTGTTGATACTCTGTTACTTGGCATAATCCTAAAGTGCAGTTTTTGAGTGATTCTAATAATGGAAGAATTTCAGCATTAATGGAGGAAAAAGCCTGTAATCCTGTGGATTGAGACAGTTTCTTGAAAATATGCTAAGAATGGCATCAAAAAACAAGAGGCAAAAGTAAAACACATCCTAATTTAGTTAATGATTTTTGAAGAAATCCTAGTGGGGAAGTAAAGGGGAGGCTGCTCGTTTTACCTGAGAACTGGCAGCACCTTGCAGTATTGGAGAGCTCAAGGCTCTGGAAAGCCCAAGTGTGTTTTGGTGCACCTCCAGGTGAAATGTGTGAAAGAAGTATCACTGCTGTGGTTTGTGGTGTAGGGCATGTGGCTGCTGAGGTCTCATTTGAATCCCTCTAGTTAAGTCAAGAGAAAAATATTAGTATATGTAATAGAGGGTGGAGTTGTTGCCAGGTTAGGTTTGAGACCATCAAGTGCCTTCTGTGTTCAGCTGTTTGACTTGAACATGTTGCTTCAGGCTAAGAAAAATCTACTTAAAGTTATGGTTTTGGGGATAGCAGAACTGAATTTGGGGATAGAGTTGTTAAATAAAAATATAGGGGAAAAGCAATGGTAAAATAAAATGGAAGTGGTCTGTGCTCTGACATTTTTTCATGAGAAGAATCACAATAGCTAAAAAATTTAATGGGTGATTGGAAATTTTTTTTTTTAATCAGGAAAAATGGTATTTCACATCAGACTGTTGTATGATGAGATGGGGGCATTTACCAAAAAAGGCTGATTAAATTAATGGTCCATGGCTTCTACCAGCAGCTCTGGAGAAAGGCATCAGGGTGCAATGGCTGCCAGTGTGCTGTACTGCTGAGTGTGAATGCTGCCTGGAGGAGAGGGACAGGCTCCTTGCACGGATCTGTGCTACCTCGGATTGGGATTGCTTTTTGCTGTGGCTTTTATGTGTTTTCAGTGTCTCCTGTCTGTCCATAAATTACTATCAGTCCATTCTTAAAGCCTGCAGAGGCTTTCAGGTACGGGAGTTTTTTTTCTCCTGCTGTTTATGGGGATGGTGTTGGACTATGTTGGGATGTGTGAGCCAGCAGGATGGCAGCAAGGAAAAATCAGTGAGGCCAGACTTTGCTCTGTTTTCCTAGTGCCTCAAGGTTATAGCTCTGCTCACACTTACATCACTGAATTAATGCAGAAGACTGATGAACAGAGTGTTTCCATAGATGAAGTTGAATATACTACTTTGTGGCTGTATAAAAAAAATAAATTGCAAAAGCACACAAGGAAATTATTTGGTGCCTGCTTTGAATCACTTTAAAGTTTCCTGAGCAGGGCTGTGTTATTTATTTCCCAAGCACAACTGCAGTCATCAACCAACACCAACACCACCAAAAGGGGAAAAAAGAAGACACAGGGTGGGAAAGATGGAGACTTGTCCATAAATGATCCCTAAGTTGGCAGGAAACTGCCTGTGCTTTTCCCGACCACTGGTGAGGCTCTGTCAGTGGAGACCATGGCTGTGCAGCAGATGGAAGGGTTTGACCACAAGGTTCCAAGTGTCTGTTTGTGCCTTAAGTTGCATACATAAAAAATGTTAACTGAAAGGGGCAGGGAATAAAGTAATTTAGCTATGTGGCATCTCTGGGAGCTGCTGGAGGCGCCTGTTATGGTGCTTAAGGGAGCTGTGCTGCTCCCAGCTATTTTGCTCCCAGTTGAGCCTACCAATGAGCAGATGCTGCTGCTCCTGCTGACAAATACCAAGCAAGATTTGGCATTGACAGTATATGATGGTCATCTGAAGAATCAGAAGGGTTTTGTTGTGCTGCATGAATAAAGCAAATGGAAGTTCATAGCCCACTTATATTTGGTGGAAGTTCAGAATCCCACTTAAAACTGCATTGTTGTTAATAAAATTATGTTTTTAAACTGTGATTTTAGGATCTGGTTGTGTTAAGCACTGACCTGGTAATATATGCAGCAGGTAAAAACTCCAGCTACCTGGAAACACACAGATTCTGCCATGTATACCTGCTCCTTCAATAGTTACTAGCAGGGTGTGCACCCACAGAGCACTGTGGACATGTGAGGTGTGTTTTAAAAGGTTATTCCAGGGTGCCATGGCAAAAGAAAAAAAAAATATTGCATTTGGAATTTGAATTAACAGCAAATTCCTGTCACAATAATTGCAATAACAAGGTTATGTTGGCTCTTGTGCACTGAATTTGGGAGGAGCCCTCTTCAAGAGTCTGGTTGAGAAAAGCTGGAATTCCTTGCCTTCTGGGCAGATTTATTTCCATGGAGGTGGGGAGTGTGGTACACTGCCAAACTTAACCTGATGTTATTTTGGATGTTCTTTCATGTCATATCTAGGAATATAAAAGTATTTACCTTCAGTGATTAAAACCAAAGAATAAGATTTTGCTGCTGGGCCCATGTATACTTTGCCTGGGATTATAATGTAATTTGAAACATGATGTACTATTGCCTAAAACCAAAAACTCTTTTGAAATTATAATTTTTAGGTGTTACTTTCACTTGTATACATTTGTCTTTTAGTTCATTATAAATGCAGACTAATTATCTTTTGCTGTTTCTTGTTGGATTGAAGGTTGTGGTTTTCTTTAAATAGGAACTATTTCCAAGAGGTTACTGCTCCTCTGCAGTGATGACTGATAACAGTTTCATCTTCAATTGTCTGCAAATTATTTTGGAGTGATATCTTTGAAATTATGTGGAATTACATGTTTGGCACTTAGTAATACAGCAGGCTCATAAAAACCTCAGTTGATTTAGTGTTACACTATTGCTAAGATTTTACTTAAATTTACATTTGGGTTTTAACTTTAGAATGACAATGCCATTTGCATTAGTGTCAGTGATATGTAAGGCTTATGCCAAGAGTCCTCTTTAATTCTTCTAGAAATTTGGTTTTAAAAACATATTGCATGTTTTCATTGCCTAATTGCATGCATAGTGTTTTCAAGCTGCCTTCACATCTTTAAAAGTACAGTAAGTTTTGGGTACTGCTTTTATAGGAAGTTACTCTGACTCTTCATGAGGAAAAGCCAAAATTCTTGGAGCAAACTTGGTTATTCTGAAGTTAAATTGATCCGTCTGTCTTTCTGAAGTTAAATTTATCCATCTGTCTTTCCACATCCCATGGTGTAATAGCTTGTCTGTTTTGAATTGGGATTTAACTTTTATAAGTTTATTAATTCTGTGTGCCTGGAGCAACGATTTGCCATTACACCAGAGTTTGACACGGCAGGGCTTTGGGAGCTGTGCAGGGAGCCCCACCAGGCTGCGTCTGCAGGAGCGGATTTGCCCTGGCTGAGCCAAACCAAAGGAGCCACAGGGGTCAAAGCAGCCTCTTGGATCTCCAAAGATTATTCCAGCCTCTCCACAGGTGTCCCAGCTGATGAGCTTTACCAAGTGCAGTGCTGTTCCCTAAGTGCTGTGTTGAGGAGTGAATAACATCCTGGCTTCCATGGATGGGAGTGGCACGGGGGATGCTGCTGCAGAGGAGTGCAGAGCTGAAGAGCTGGATACTGGTTATTCCTTGGAGTGTGCTACTTCTGGGCACCTTCTTTAATAACAGGAAGACAAACTGAAAAGAGTTTCATTCAGAGGAAAAAGGTGTTAAGGGGTGCAGGAAGGCAAGCCTGCAGGGAAAGCCTGAAGTACTGGTACTTGTTTTGAATAGGGAAAAGTAGGTTTTGAGGGAATGTGCCAAGACTCTTCAAACTTAAAAAAATAATTTTTTTGAAGGACATAATGACCGATTGTTCCCTAGGTCCACTGGAAGTAGGACAAGAAGTAACTGGCTTAATTTTCAAGCAAGACATTAGGAAAATCTTTTAACTCTGCAGCTGGTAAGGAATGGAAAGACTCCTTAGAAAAATGTGAACTGTGGGTATCCACACAGGAAAGGTCTAGGAATGTTTTCCTTTGTGCTTCAGGGCAACCTCCTGACGTCCCTCTGGCTACATTTACCTGCTCTGCAATTAGAGAAGCAATCTGGCAGATACAATGTGATTAGCCAAACTGGAATTTAGCCGGAACAGTGATCCAGCATCAGTGGAATAAAAAGAAGTAATGGGGTCTTTTAAGACTATACTAAGCAATCTTTGCCCTGGCTTAATACCTCACTAGAGAGACCAGACCCCACCATAATTGTTCTGTGTGATGACTTAGCGGACCCCAGAGGAAGGGACACTAGTTGACAACTTTTTTCCCTCCAGCAGTTGGAGGTCTCTTAGCAAATATAAACCAACCCAAAGTTGCTTATCCAGTAAGATTAGCACAACATAGGAGCTTGTGTCTTTAATCTGTTAGTACCTGGGGAACAGCCTTGGTCTGTTTTTGCTGAAATATTCAGGCTAATAGCACAGACTGAGCAAGGTTATTGTCTTTGGAATAAAAGAATAAACTTTTATTGAAAGCAGTTTTCATCAGCTGATAGCCAAATCTGGGAAGCATCAGCCAGCTCTGCCCATAAACAGGGGCAGCTGAGGTACCAGAAAATACACAAACACAGGAATCCTTCTCCAAGTAGTCAAGCAATGGCAATACTGGGCTTTTATTGTATTTTAACTGCAGATGAAATGTGTTTATAGTATACTATAAAGAGGAAATGGTAATGTTTTTTTCTGATAATGATGTCACTTGCAAGCTTGTGAGGTAAATGATTACTAAGAATAATCTTGATTCTTACACATGTCTTATTACCTGAACTAGTCCTTTCTTCATGAATTTTTACGAAGCAGATGGGGAATACTATTCTTCAGAAAGTCATTACAGTGTTATGAGGCTTTATATCCAATAGCATAGATTTCTTTCAAAATCTTTCAAATACCAGCTTAAGGCTTTCTTTTGGTATATAAAGATAAGAGAAGTTTTTCTAGGTAGCTGTGGCACAGAAGAAAATATATCTAGGTGTTTAAGCCTTCTCTTCTAAGGGACCCAAGGATTGAGGTTGTAATTTATTCTGCAGATGCCTCGCTCTGTGGGGCCATTACAGCTGTGCCATCGTTTCCTTGAATCCAGAGACACAGTTCACAGGCCTTGTACAAAATGTGAATCCTTTATAAGTGCTGTAGTAGATCAGAAAAAAAAAGCATTCCTATTTGCTGTGTTCAGCTCAAACTGTTTCATGGGACTGCTATGGGGGCCAAGTGACCTGAACTGCCCAGTAGCAGTGGCATGGTTAGTGCCAAAAATAATCTTTTGTCACATTTCATGTTTTGAAATAAGAAGTGAGGACAGTTTTGAGGACACACAGCATTCCTTGCTCAAGGTGACCAATCTTTCTACATTCTTTTCTAAAAGTTCTTTCTGTGGAGAGAGAAGAGTCCAGAAAGAGAGATTTGGGCAGGTAAAAATTCTGCTGGATAGCCCTAGGGTTTTTGCTTTATATCTCCAATCTTTATCTGCCTTCTTACAAGACAAGTGTTTAACTTCATTGCTAGTAAGGTTTTCATCCCAGTTAGTTCAGTCAGTTCACATCAACATTTACTCAGCCAGCCAAGCTGTTAACAGAGACGTGTCTGCTGGGGGGCTGCATGGTAGGTGCCAGCATGCCAGATATCTCTCTCATGCCACATTCACTGAGCTGTGGCCACAGTTCAGACTGAGGTGCAGCTGGGGGGATCTTTGGTGTGAGCCCAGAGCAAAACTCCAGCAGCCCCTGACAGGGGGTGCAGCACTGAAATCCTGCAGTGAAGAACAAAACCCTCTCGCAGCTGCCGTGCAGACTGGTGCGGACAGCGTGATGAGTGCATCGTCACTTCTTACAAAACAGATGTGGAGTTGGAGATTTAGGTAGCACTAGGGAGGGACCTCCAGCCTTTGCTCAAGCAGTCTGGTTTTGTTGTGGTAGATCAGGCTGTCCTGCAGCCTGCAAGTGATGGCTGCCACTCGTGGCACAGATTAGATAAAAGATTTGACATGTAAGTGAGAGAGTTTGTGTGAACCACCACTAATCTTTGATGGCATCCGCAGCACAGCCCACTCTTATCGCTTGTTCTAATATTAACTTTGAGCTGAGTTTGTCTTGGATGGCTGCTCAGTGCTCCAGGGCTGTGTGCAGTGGATGTGAGTCATTTAATCAACTTGAGTGTTTTTGTAGCTAGAAGATATGCACCAAGATACTTTTGTGCATGATGAAATGTTGTCCAGAGCCCTTCCATGTTTGTAAGTCTAAGATCAAATGACCTGCAGTTCAGTGGAACAACTAAAAGAGGGAAAAAGAGGTGTGATTCAATTTTTCTTTCAGTTGTGGCATTTAGCATATGTATCATGCAATCTATATGCATACACTCACCCTAATGCTGGTTTTTTTAGTGTTTTTGCCTACAAAAGTGACAGGGTGATGCGCTGCCCTATTTTGAGTTAGCCAGTCTCTCAGGGTAATAGAAACCATGTGCACAAATGGACTGATGCCTAGGGTAACAGATGAAAGCCATGATTTTGGACTCGCTCTCGTGGCAACAACTGGGTCAATTTCAGCAGAAGATGGAGGAAATGTTCCCAGATGTTTATGCTAAGTGGAAGGGCTTGGATTTTTCAATGACATGTTGTTTCCCCATCTGAACTTCTCTTCCATCTTCAGTAGTGTTGCTTTTGAATGTGCCACCAAGCTCAGGTGCCCCCAGGGAAGGCTCTGGCTGCAAATGCTCATGACCTGTGCTGTCAGAGAATGGGTGGATGGGGTCGTTGCTGACCCCTTGAAAAGCACAAGTCCTGGATGTGGTTCTGGGGGAACACCTTGGTGATTATTTTGCTGCCTGTTGATTTTTTGCAACATTTATAAGCTAGTGTCGTAATTTATGTCCACCCTGACAAATGTATAAATAAAATAAAAAATCCTTTCCTTGTGTCTTTGTGTAATGATCAATGTGGTAGTTCCAGCAGCTGTTAGAAGACAGAAATCTTGCTTCTCACCAAAGACTTCTCCATTTTCTTTGCAGACTGGAACAAAATGGCTTTGCAGAGTTCTTCAAAAGTCAGAACAGAATTGTTGTGACTTTATAAATCCCAAATCTGGGGTACTTGTGAGAAACATCATTCCTGCTGCCACCTCTCCCCATCATGCAATGGGGGCTTCTCTTGTCTCTGGCAATGTAGGACCAGGAGGACTATGCAGTGGGCCATTGGCTTTTGGAGTCTCTTGGGACAGTCAGGTCAAGCCAACTGCTTCAGATTTTGTATAGAGAACCTCTGGGTTTACGTGCTTGTGGAAGAAAGGGCTAACCAGCTGCTCATTTAACAAGTGACACACTGAAGTTTACTTTGGGTTCCACTTTCTGATAGGCTTCAGATGCAGCTTCAGGTGCAGTGCTGTGAGTTCTTCTGGAAGAGACAGAATTCTGGGTTCTTTCCAGGACTGACCTTGTGGCTTCTGCAAACCAAAGGAATTGAAACCTCTGCCCTTCTTGGCCTGTGGAAGACAAATCTGTGGGCCTTGAGGACTTAGCCAGGAAACGCCTACAAGACCCTGATAGGGAACTTGTTTGTCTCAGGGATGTTGCTAAAAATACATTCCTGCTATTAGTTTTGATGAGGTAGGGTCACTTTTTGAGTATGTGTGTCTGTGTGTGTGTGACACATTGGTCTGCTGGCCAAAATTACAGCAGAGAAGAAAATATCAGTGATGTGCCAGAGGCTGAACCTGGTTGGGAAAGCTGTGCATTTGAAAATGATGTTAGAACCAGCAGACATTAACATCACATGGTTGCTGTTGCTGCTTTGTCCTTCCCCTCTTGGCCTCACCCATTCCCAGCCCTCTTCCTCATTCCTCTCCTAGCAGCTAGCTAAGTCAAATAATCAACTGGGAGCTTCAAAGTCAGTGCCCTTTTTTTAGCATCCTCTTTCATATTTTACAAAGAGACACTGTTTGAAATGCTAGGGGGAACAGATGGTAATGTCTATTGATACGGCATGTAATGTTAGAAAATATCTGCCACTTAGAAGCCTAAAAATGGCAGGAATCATTTCCAAATCTTTTCTGCTCCCTACAGAGTGGATGGCAGTAGTGGAGGAGTGAGATTTATCCAATAGGTAAACACCACAGGGTAGGAACGGTCTGAAAAAACTCCAAAATTTTTAGTACTGGTGCCCTGTCTCTTCTTGGGCTTTCCACATAGTTGTCCTGCAGCACTGAAACTTCCAAAGTGAACTTTGTTTCATCTTGAATAGGGCGAAGCAGCAACATTGTGTTCCTTTTCCCTCCCTCTTTTGAGAAAATTAAACAAGAAGCAATTATGTGTCAATTGGTTGCTGCTGAGCTGATGTGTTTCTTCTTCGTTAGATGTCTTGATTAATGGTTTGATCTTGCAATTATTATTCATTATGAAATCCGTGGGAATTCTGAGGGCATCGTGAGTTCAGGGTTAAACCATGTAGATTTTCAGTACTTCATCTGTATAATGCTCAGAATTAGTGATAAAACACTGGAAAATATCCTTGATTAAAGAGGATGGTACATGTTTGCCCATGCCCATCCTCCATGGGATTATGATGCTTGGTTCTATACTTGTCTTGGACAAAAAATACTTAAAATTTGTATGCTTTGAAATGAGCTAGATTTTCTTCTCTATAGACTGGAAAATAAATGTATCATTTTATACTTAAAATCCTAAAAATTTGTAAGCTAGCTGTTGTTCCCTTTCTAGACAGAGGGAACTAGTTGCCCAACACAGTTTTATTTTATTTGGAAGACTTTTACATAGCTCTAGATCAAGGGCACTAATCCATAACCATATTTTAAAAAGAAAGGGAATGTGTTTAAAGCTAGAATACATTTCATTCTGTGGAATTCTATTATCTAATGTTTTTATGAAATAAGGAGTTAAAGAAGAAAAAAGTGAAGTTTGGCTTTTTGAGTCTTCCCTGGCTATCCAGTAAAACCCAGTTCAACCAAGTGAACTGATGGTGGGTTGAAGGAACAGTACCCTTGGTACCTGTTGTAAATACTGTCCATCTTGCCTTAGAGTTTCACACTCTGAAATCCAAATACCTCTAGAAGTTGCTCAGCCTTTTGGCTTACCCGTGGATAAGAGTTGACATTTACTTGTTTTATGAGATTATAGACATATAGTGACAAATACTGCCCTCTCCTGCTCCCTGGGCACAGAGGGTTGTCCTGGTACTTACCTAGGAAGGGAAGGTGAAGAGGCAGGGGTTTTCTGATGTTTGGTATCTCCCTTTAGTCTAGAAGGTGTGGTGGACCATTTCTGTTTAGACATTTGCATTCCACTTGGATGAGAGCGAAGGCTGCACAAGTGTGAAATTCTCTTATTTGTGTGAAAGCATTGGTTTACTCTAAAGCACCTTCTTTTCCCCCAGCTCTTAGCCTCAGGCAGAGGCTCTGAAGTCAGAGGATAGGCGGCCAAAGGCATCCCTATATGTAAGTCACAGTTGGAGTGCTGGAACTTGCACAAAATAAACTCAGCTCATCTGGCTAGCTGAGTATTTACTGATAAATTCTGGTTTTTTTATTCCATGGTTTAAATTTTGCAGTGAAGTCAACCTAGAGGAAAATAGCTTTTTTCCCCTATTGTATGGATTATGACATCTCCATATTTCTCAGCCAGTGCACTTCAACTAAAGCAGTTATGAATACAGGCTGGAACCACGGCCTTGCCTCTGCTTAGAAGAAACTGAATTTGACAAGCAGTGACCAGTAGTTGATGTATCTGTTTCTTGCTGTTATCCTTAAGTGTTGGCAAAGGCATCCGGGCGCTGGAAGGAATTCAGCTGATTGAGCTGCTTAAGCAGTTTTGAGAATTTACTTCCATAAATTTCAATCTGTTTTGGCTCCTGGTTTTATCTCCATTAGATATATTATCATGCTGTCAGCCTCTGGATAGCACAGGAATGCTGCTGCCCGATTTATTTATTTTATTTTAGAACCATAGCAAAGAAATCTCACTTGGCTATTTTCAAAGCTGTATGTCTCTTAGAGTAAAATCAATCTCTCTTTTAATAAATGTGCATTTCTCCCATATGTTGCTGGGATTTCCAGTGGCAGAGCTGTTAGTCTCTGGTGACCTTTGAATGTCTGAGGAGAGATTCCCCGGTGCAGCATTGCCCTTTCCTACCCCTGCAGCCCCCAGATCCTTTGGCTGCAGTGGATTTATTTCTGAGAGGTTGTGAGGAGTGGTAGTTATGTTGTGTAAATTATGAATTAGATGCAATGCTTTCTGAATTCATAGGTACCTACAAATTAATATTTTGGCAAGTCTTCTGAAACCCTGCTTCCTGTAAGTCCCAAACCTGCACTCAGGGTGATGGTGAATTTACAGCAGTGTCCACAGCAGCTTATGTAAACCTGGCAAGTGAGTTCCCATTACTCCAATATCCCAATATCTTTCCTGGGGAATTCAGGGTTAATATTTGAATTCATTGGAGCATTCATCACTAAATTCCTCTACAGATCTGGCTTCCTCATGTTAATTTTGGAAGCTGCTCTTTATTTCACCAAATCCATTTCTTGATTCTTAAAGTGATGTAAATTCTGTCACTTAAAGTCAATGGTGGGCATCCTTTTTTTCCTGTGCATGCTTTTCTTTTGAGACACTTATTTAGGGGAAAAGACACAAACCTGAAAGTAGAGTTGGAGATAGCATGAGTGTGGGCTTTGTGTGTGAAACACAGAACCTCCCAGGGCATCGAAGTTGTTGGTGTTTTGCATGGAGGTCACTAGTGCAGCTCTCCTGCAGGTAAGGGCAGCAGTTCCCCCCAGAGCAGTAGTTTGTATGGATGTGGCTCCATTTCACACCTTCAGATGTGAAATGAGAAAAAAAATGAGGAGAAAATAAACATCAGTATTAACAAAAGAAAAGTAGAAGGTGAAATGCTTGGTGATTGTTGCCTTTTCAGGGATTGTTATGTATTCATGTTCAGATTGATTTTCTCTACAAGAGTAAAGATTCTTGGTTTCAATTACCGTGCAGTGGCTCAAAGCTTTTCTAATGAGAATTGAAGTCAGAAAATAGTTTTCTTAATTTCAGTGTAAAACTTCGCCTTTTTTTCCTTTTCTCTGCTAAGTCTAAGAGTTTTACTTACTGGTGCAAACTGCAGCCTTGTGAAGCAAGTTATGATAAACTGCTTTTAAGTGGAGTCCTCTGGGTGATGTTTGGAGCTTCCTAAGTTGAGCCTTGCAGCACTCACATCCTGCTCCCAGGCAGACAAGTGTGTGCTGCACTGCAGAGACTTGGAAAAGATGATGCACAGACAGTAAGGAGCTAGGGGAGACTTAAGTGCATCCTAGACATTCCCTCTTCCATAAAATAAAACACACACATCCAGCCATAAAATTCTCCATATACAGATCATGTTGGAAACACTTTTAAATTTAAGACACACACTCATTAATGCAGAAAGCACTCTTATCATGGGACTGGTTTCCATAGGCAGGATTTACTTGCCTGAGCAGCCTTCCTGCATGGGAAAGCCAGACTGTATGCATGACACGTTGCTTGCTTATCTTGGCACAAAGCTATTGCTCCTCAGCCTATTGTTCCAACATCAAATCTTTGGATAAGATCATGGAGTGGATCCTCCTGGAAGACACGTTGAAACACGCTGAGAGCGGGGAGCTGTTTAGGCACAGCCAACATGGTAACCTCTGAATTGGAAAGATATTGATTTGATGGATGGACTGGCAGATGGATAAGGTGTTGGTTGTAGTCAGTGGCTCAGTGTTTAAATGACAAACCAGTAACAAGTGGTGCCCATCAGTCTCTGTACTGGGGGCAATACTGTTTATTTTGGGCAGCCTGCCCCAGCGGAATGTGTGCCCCATGAAAGTGGGTTGTACTGGGTGATATTTAAAGGCCCTTTCCAAACCAGACCATTCTATGGTTCTGTAACACACTGCAGATTTTTAGCTCTGGAGTTTGCCTGTGGGAGGGACTCCATTTGTGCCCTGCTCATTGCACTGCACCAATGTGATGCCTGCTGAGGACAGAGCAATCTGGTTATGGAGAAGGCTGTGTGCATGTGTGCAGTGGTGTCAGAGATGTCTCTGCCTTAGATAAACCCAGAAAAGTAGAAACATGGAGAAATAAAAAGATTTCCTGTATTCATTATTTTATTTTATTTTTTTCTTCAGTTTATCATGGATTTTGTTCAATTTGTGGAAGTTTCACTGTTGGAGTGGAAATTCTCAGTTTAGGTGGCTGCAGGGCTAGGTGTCAGCTGCTTTTCCCTGTGATTCCCTCATGCCTCAGAGGGAACCCACTGCTTTTCTCTCAATACAGCCACACACATGCAGAGGAGGAATGTCTTAGCAAGTCTTGCACTATGGTTTCTTAAGACAAAACCTCACATGTTTAAGAAAGACAAACTGCAAAGAAAAAAAGAAAATAATAGTAATATGAAAGAGAAAAGAAAGGAAAGAAACAGTTCAGACATGTAGGGATGGAATATCTATAAAGCCAGTTGTGTTGGAAATTAATTCACTCAAAGCTTTAAATATGAGTCAGTCACTTTGTAAGCTGTGCTTTAAATTACAGCTTACTGAGCCTGTGTGTGTCCCTGCTGCTGCTACATTAACGATGTGAGGCAGCAGGTTTTTACGAGTGTGTGTCCTGTGAGCCCTGGTGGTGCTGGTTACATTTAGCTAAAGGGGACTGTATGAATTGACCTTTCTCAAGGAGGTCTGTGCCAAGGCTGAAGGCATACTTGTTCTTTCCTACTGATACCTCCGCTTTTAGGTGGAGTTTGTTTTACTTGTGCCACATACTGCTGCTCCAAACATAAAACATTTGGAATTACTCAACCCTGATGAAGAATAAAGTGCAGCTAAATGTTGCTTTAGGCTCACAGCTAAAGAACAGGCTCAGCCCTCTAAAATGCATATTTTTCTGCAGCATGGGGTGTGTGAATGTCTGGTCTGGGGTTTCTCTTCTGTGATGTTGAGGGTCTGTGTAACTGTTCCTGAGCCCATCCTTCAGGCTTCTTCTGCAGGTCATGGAGAGACATGGAGTTTTCCAGCGCTTGACTCACCTTACATATTTTATATGTCTACTCTTTAGTGAGATGAATCATTCCCTTAAAGATCCTGTCTGCCTCATCTGTCCTGTCAAATAACTTAGCTCCCCAGCCCACTGTGGGAGCTGTGTTGATGGCTGGCTGCATGCACAAGTGTTTCTATCCCCCCGGCTCTCCCTGGGAGTCACCCGGCTAATTGCCTCTGAAACGAAACGTGGGCGTTCACGAGGGATTCTCTGCTGCTGGAGCTGCTCTGTGCTGTCAGCAAGAGGAGCAGTGTGCCAGGTTTGTCTGCCTCCATCCTCAGCAGCCCTCCCACTCCCTTAGCGCTGGTCGCGTGTCCCTCGTGGGGCGTTGGCGTGTCCTGCAAAGCCAGGGCTTGTGTGGGCTGCAGCACGCAGCTTTCACGGTTCTGGGTACTTTTGAATTGAGGAAAAACCCCAGACAGTGAGACCACAACAAACTAATGTGCTTAAGGTCACAGGTGCTTGAGAGGGACCACAAATAATATTACGTCCAAGCTCTGTAAATTGTATCTGGGGACAATCTGTTCTCACAAGAGCAAGCCTTCAGGAATGCAATCCCATAAATTTGACATGTAGATGTCTGAAGTTTTGCAGCCTGAATCTGAATCCCACGCATTGCCTTTCAAACTGGTAAAACCACTGCAAAATTTCACCCATGAGCAGGTTCTGTTCTGCTGAAGTACACAGGGTACAGGCAGAATAATTGGAGATGAAGATGTGTATGTCATTTGTTTCTATGGCTGGCAAATATTTATGGAATTGATGGAATTAATTGCCACAAATGATTTCCATTCACTTTGGTCCTGCCTCAGATGTAAAAAATTAAATTGTTGCATGATTTAATCGGAGGATTTACTTAAGGCATCTGTGTATATATTGACAAGTCTTTTGTTTCTTCTTTGTAAGCAGCAGACTGCTTGGCAGGGCAATGGGATTCCCGAATTTTTGTTTACGAAAGTGGCTAATATGTTTCTGTATTTTAATTGGCTGCTAAAAGGGAAGATTAAAAGGGGAGGGGGGGAACAGCTACTGAGTTAAAAAAGATGGAAATATGAAAAACTTACTAATTCCCTTTTAAATGTAAGCAGAAGGGAAGGAAGGGGTTGGGCTTTTTGAATTAGCGCACCAAAACTAGGATTGGTCTGGAAAGTATTTAATGATTTGTGTGTAAGTTGAGACTGGCAAAGCCAAACATTTGGCAGATCTACAATTTTAGACCTGATGGTTTGTGAGCCCTTTGCACATTTTGATTTAAATTTTATATTATGATTTCAGATTTTTAGGACAGATTTGAAATTACAGTCCTTTAAAAGTATATCCCATATATACTACAGGTTATTAGGGGATTATCAAATGACTACCACAGATGGCTATGAGGGGAAAAAAAAATCTAGGAAAAAGTGGTCTCCAGAGAGAAGTCTCTGCAGATTACTGTCAGATTGGTCAGAAGGAAACGTCCTTTTCCTTAAGTGTGAAGTACCTGGAAGAAAAATCAGATCTTCAAATGCATCCTAGTTTTTCTAACAAAGCAATGGCATTGCTTTAACATTTTCTTTTCTCTGAGGTTATCTCACATAGTGAAAATTTAGATGCCACTCTGAATAAGTTTCTGGATATCCATTACCTTTCAGGAGTAGGTGAAGTCAGTGTCTCACCAGTGCTTGTGATAAATTCTTGCTGAAGATTGATTTTTCTTACAATGCTAATTTCAATTGATGGTCTATAAGTGAAGCTATATACAGAGGGATATTTTAAGATATTCAGTATGATATTTTTTTAAGTGGCATTGTAACTGTCATGTCTTTATATTTTGGAACATGGATATGTTGGTGTTTGGAAAACACAGTCATGGTGTCTAGTTGGATGAGTCCTTACCCTAGGGAGAGAGCACACCCATGGTGATAGGCAAAAATGCAGATTGTCTGGACCCATTTTCTGGCTCCTCCTGGGCAGCCTTTGGGGAGGTCTGTCTGAATTTCAGTATAAGCTGAAGCTCCGCTGCTCCTCTTGCTGTAAAGCCCTCTATGAAAGGAGCTGATCCTCAGCCTGTTTGTTCAGCAGCCACAGGGACCTGTTCTCTCAGTCATTCTAGAGATTTCCACAATACAGATGAGAAAATCCAAATCATGATGCCCCTCTCCCATTCACTATGAGTAAACAAAATTGCAAAATCAAGAGAGGGGAAAACTCCTCAAATAAGGATTGTTTTTTATCAGGGATAAACCTGATTTTCACAAAGCATCTGTAGAGTTTATTTGAGAAGGCTTACATGGAAACACTATGAACCAAGCTGGAAATTACCAGGAAAACTATAAACAAGAGCTATGAATGTACCTATGGAACAGCTCCTTCAGGAGGATGTTTTGTATTCCTGAACTTTCCCAAAACACATAACCAACATTTGTGAGTTACCCTCGGGGGGGGAGAGGTGCACCCGGTCCCAGAGATGTGTTGGATTTTCACCCCCATCCATTGTCTGTAAATCTCATTGTGAGGCAGCTACTGAGGCACCCTGTAGGGGTGTCAGGAGGTGTTAGGAACGGGACTCTCCTGTGTGTTCCTTAGTGAATGGAAATAGGCTGGGGCTTCCTAAGGAGCCAGGGACCAAGTGTCCAAGTGTGAAGTTTGAGAAGCTGTTCAAAAGCATTGCCATCAAACAGGAGCCTTGGGTCTGATCTCTGTCACAAAAGTAGCATTTATGTATTGCTCATAAATTTAAAGAACTATACAAAAGCTTGATCTCTTTCTGGTTTTTTCCTTCCCCCCCGCCCCCCCCCC
>VZRH01001496.1:1407034-1431222 GCA_013397555.1 Urocynchramus pylzowi | reverse complement strand
CTTTTGGGTTTTTTCCTCCCCCCCCCCCCCCCCCCCCCATTTTTTAGTGAAACTGCATTAGTAAGCCACTGGGGTTTTTGTTTAATTTCCATGTGTTTATCAATAGTTTGGAGTCAGTGGGAAGGCAGTTTATTGTCTTTAAGATTTTAAAAACCTGAGTGTTAGCTGCAGTGGCTCTTGGACATTGTACTCTGCTGAAAAAGAATCTCATTCATGTGCTTCATTATAGAGATTTTTTTTCTTCCCTGTCAACTCTGTGCAGAAGGAATTCTTGCTGAATAGTCCACAATAGTCACCCTGCAATTCCTTTACTTAATGAGCTACTTCAGCTACTTCTCACACAAATAGATTTCAGAAAAACTGGGCACAGATGTGTAGGTATCTGGGTGGTTGGTGGTTTTATTTGGTTTGGGTTGGGTTTTTTTCTTTGGTTGTTTTTTTGTTTGTTTGGTTGATTTTTTAAAATTTCTTTTTCCTCTGAAAACGATTGTCAGTCTTCATTTTCATTTCAGCTTTCAAGCCTGTTGAAACAGCAGCATTCCTGTCATTGCAAACGTTATTCAGCCCTGTGAACTGTGACTCATTCTGAAAGATTACACGAATTTCCCTCCCTGGTGTGCACCTATCCTCCTGCTGTTCACTGTTTGCAGGCTGCCTGCTGCAAGCAGAGGTCAGGGGGACGTGCAGCTGCAGAGCTGGCTTGCTAGCTTGCTTCCAGGCTCATGCTGTGCAGAGTTTAGGAGTCCAAGTTTGCTGCAGGCGGGAAGTTTCAGGGTGAGAAATGCTACTTTCTTCTGCTTCTGGGGGAGAAAAAAAAAATCTCAATATCCTTTTCAGCATCTCTTTACAATAAAACAAGCTAATAAATAAACAAAAAACCCCCAAAACCTCAAAAAACCCCCCAAACAACCTAAAACCCACAACAAATCTGAAAAATAACCCCATAATATTTTGTTCCCATAAGGAACAACAAACCTTACACAGACCCCCTGGCTCACATTCATTGTAGACTATGTTTACTTAGGCTGCAAAAATACCAATTCATGATACCAGCTGAAGGAAAACACCATCTGGTCTGGTGGTCCTCTTTAATAATCTTTTCTAATTTTACCTTCTCTTTCCTGCATTCCTCTCCTGCATCAGAGGATCCCTGCTGTCACTGTGCTGGCTCTTCTCCTGGTGCCACAGACCAGTCCTGTCTGGGGGCTCAGTGCCCCACCTCACCTGTCTGCCTCCATCCTCTGCAGCTAATTGCTATCTCCTGCTTGTTTTCCAGGGCTTTGTCTGAAAATACAGTCCTGTGGGAATCCCGAGTGGGGTTTCTGATTGTATTTTATTGAATGCCAGCATGAGCCTTTGAGGGAGAAACCCCATCCTGTCCATTATGGAAGCTCAGTTAATTGAGGATGATTAAAGGGAAGCCTGATAGTACCTGCCCAACCGTAGAAGTGAGTTATGGTGCCTGAAGATGAAAGGCCATGAGGAATCAATCTTGATTTAGTACAACTTAACACCATGCTTGTATTTTTGTCTACTTGAGGGCAAGAGATGACAAGTCTAAACTTCCCAGCATGACAGCGGGCAGAATTTGGAGAAGGTGGTGCAGATGGGAGCACAGAGCCCTGCTGCTCTGTAAGCACGTGTCTGAAAGGCCTTTTCTGTCCCCCCCTGTCTACGTGGGAAGTGTTGCTGGAAAAGCTGACAGGATCCCCGAGATTCAGAGCTGAGGGAGCACAGAAAGCACCCACCAAAGCTACTTCCTTGGGGCTATGTAAATGAGGAGTGGTAGTGGTATTTTTTCAGGGAAACAAAGATCTGTCAGGCAAGAGTGGGAGAGGAAGAGGACTTTTCTCAAAGCCCACAAGAAGCCTGTTTTTTCAATAAAATCTAGATCTCAAAAAAGAAAACAGGTTGCTTGCAGGGGTTTCCTTTGGTGATTAGTGTTTGCAAGCCAAGTTCTTCTTTCAGTGGACATTCATACCTACTAGATATGAAATTAAAACGATATCACTGTTTCCAGATGTTTTGCTGTAGGATTTGGTTATTTAGGTCTTGGTTTTCTTCATGCATTTCTCACAGCTTACTTGGGTGTCCTAGAATAATTGGGTCAACACATGTATCCTGGATGAGGAGCACTTTCTTTTTGAATTACCTACATCTGCTTCCAAAGCTGATCATTATGAATCATAGTTAGATGCTTTTTCACTGTAGTTGAAACCCTGCTTTGTTCTGAAATGTTTTTCATGTGTAGACAAGCCCCCAGGAAATGATTTTGAAATTAAATCTCCTTAGTTTATTAGCCCATGTAATTTATGTTTGCATTGCCTTTAAGGTGTTTTTTGTTTTGCTTTGTTTTACAGACTGTAAGATGGCACATTGAACTACAACCATGGGCAAGTCCAACCCCTTCCCTCAACTATGAGGCCTCAAGGTTCCTAAAGTACATTAGCACTTCTCAGGTAGGTTTTTTGTTTCAGTCTCCATTTAGAAAACACTTTGCTTGGCGCAGATTGTTCCCTCGAATCTGAGGAATTAACCTCACAACAAACTTTTTTGAAGCTGATTTATTTCTAAAGTTGCTTAATCTAGCACTGATGGTCAACATGAATATAAAGGTCAAAAAACAGGTTTGAAAGAATGCTTTATTTCCATGTTATTTATTTCCAAATGGGTTTGTGTCCTGACAGGAGTATGGTATGACTGAAATTCTAGATGCAATGTTTCTCTCTCTCTCCCCTCTCTCCCTCTCAGATGGAAAAATACAGAGCACTCTGTATCAAGAGAGTGTATTCAACCTCTCCACCTCTCAATAATAATATGATAACCAGGCTTATTTTACTTCAAAAGGAGGCAGTTGAGGTTCCCAGTAAAATGAGAACAAGACATCAGACCCTAACTCAGACAAGTTGTTTCAGTGATACCAATAGAATCTTGATATTTTCAGGACAAAAGCAATGGACATGGAAATTAGTGGGTTTATGTGCTTTTTAAAATATGGCATTTCCAAATCCAGATTGTGTTGATGGATACTTCCAGCCTTCAGCATACATGGAAATTCATGGGCCATCACGTCTTAACAGAGGCATCACTTATGCACAACAGCATTTGTGCGTGCATTTCCTGTAAGAAAAAAAATGGAAAAGGTGCTGGATGCTCACAATTCCAACAGAGCAGCTGCTTTTGGTACCCAGGTCTAACAGCAATTGACCCTTGAATACAGAGTTGACAGCATCATTACTGACTCTGAAGAACAGCAGAAAACCCCAGGTGCCAACATCACTGAAATGTCATTCACGTATGAAATTCTTTGTTAATGCAGTGCTTCTGAGGCTGAGATAATTTGAAACACCTCTAAAAAAGAGGATAGCAGGGTGTTCATGTATTCTCCAGCTTGTGGGTACCTGTGGCTAAATTCTCAGTAAAATTAAATCTCTGCTGCCACTCATGCCAGCACTGAGAGGACAGGAGGAAAGATGATGCATGTGGGACAGCAAGACGTGTGTCGAACTGCTTGTTTTGTTGTATAGAAGTTTAGACTCTGGCAGATGTATAAAGTTTAAAAACATCCTTCATCTCAGCAACTTAATAAACAGTGGCAGATGCTGCTAAACTCCACTAGTTGGGTCAAAGCCTACAAGGACATCAATTAGCAGAGAGTTTATTGCTTTTGACACACTCAGCGAGAAGTTTCATTCCCAGAGTAATTGACCCTGGTTGGGGGAATAAGCATAAGTGAAAACAAAAAATGGGAGGAATCCCTGTTCCTGACCTGGCAGATGTTACAACATGAATAACTGATGGGGTAACACCATGACTGGTATGAGCACTTCTGAAAATGGCATCCTGCTTCTGTAGATAAGCATGGGATGTCATTTTCCTTGTTTGCTGGGCAAGTGTCTTCTAATTACTGTGCCAAAGTTCAGCCCCATGCCATTAGTGTAGAATGGCTCAAACTGCTGGAGCAGGAAGGTGCCATGTCAGTAGGGTCAAGGTGTGGCCAGAAAAAGCATTTTCAGTGCTGGTATTTCATGATCAGGAGAAGCATCTTTCTTGTGCTGTTGTTTGTATTGTAGGAGTGAGCAGAAGCCCAGAACAGGATGTGAGCTCAGTGCATCAGTAAATCTTGCAACAGACTGATGATGGTGCTAAAGGCAGGTTCAGGGTTTGATTTTGTTTGGGTTTTCTTAAAATTTTGGTGGTGGTGGTGGTGGTGGTTTGGGTGCTTTCTTGTGTTTTTTTTTTTTTTTTTGGGGGGGTGTTTTTTTGAGTGCTTTCTTGTGGGTTTTTTGGGGTGTTTTTTGTTTTGTTTTTTTGGGGTTTTTTTGGCATTTTTGTTGGGATTTTTTTTTATAGCAAGACCTATTCAGTAGCAAGAGCTGTTAAAATTGCTTCAAACTCTGACTGTTGTAATTGCTCATAATGCCATGAGTCAATTAAGTGGCAGCATTGCAGAATCTTAGTTTTCTGTAGAGAGTACATTATTCTTCTGTGTCTTAAATTAGTGCTTATTATTGCAGTGCCATTTATTCCTTGATTGTTATGTGACTGAAGGGAAATGGGTAGTGGGGTGCAGTGCAAATCATTGCTTAAAACTTTGTGAATCCTGGGAACAGCATGAAGAGATGCTGTATTTGCTTTCATGAATTTTCCATGGTAATTATGAGCCAAGCAGGAGCAGGCAGGTGGTGATGCAGTGTGCAGCTCTTTGAACGTAAAGCTCCAGGTAATGATCTTTCAGAGCATACACTTCTTAAAGAATTAGAGTTTTATTTACTTATTATAAGGTATGTGGTAGAGAGTGCCACATTAAAGGCTGGGTTCCAGGTTTTGCTCTCACCTCTGCGTAAAATAGTTTCATTTCTGTGGTTCCAGGTGGGACCAGAGCTGTGCCTTTAGTTTGTCTAAGACTGAGAACTGAGCCCCTGCAGTCTGCTGTAGAAGAAGGAAAGGAGCAAGATGAGAACACTCTGTTCAGGACTAATATTTAACCTGGTTTTGTCCTTTCCACCATTTTAGTTGTTGCCTTTCTGACAGTGCCAGCTCCCATTCCTGCAGCCAGGGCTGGTACTGGGCCCAAAGAACAACTTTTCATCACAGTGGCTCAGCTGGGTTCCTGCAGCTCTTCTCAGTCTTTGCTTTCTTATCTGCATGATAGCAACCTGTGCCCTGCAACCCCTGACTGATGGCTGGGCTGCGTGGTTTGAGAAGCCCTTCAAGAACAAACTGTGCATGCTGTTGCTGGTGCAGAGCAATGCAATATTTCCTGGGCAGAAGTAGCCACAGCTTTGGGCAGAAGCAGCCACAGCTTTGGTGCTTCCTTCTGCTTCCCCTTGCCTCCTTGCCACTGATACGGCGAGAGCCGTACGAATTGTACCAGCTCTCCATCGACTGCTGTCTGCTCTGGCTCCTGTGTTCTGCAAAGGGTGCAACACTTTCCAGCTCTGTGCCTGCTTTTTCCAGAGTGGTTTTGGGGGAAGAAAGTGGAAAGGAATGTGGTGGCCTGGGGGTGAAATTCTGGCCTGAGCTGCTGGATGGACAGGCAGAGCGGGTGCTGCAGGCAGGGGCTCCTCTGTGGGGTGTCATGCACAGGGCCCTGGCTTTGCTGGCTCCGTCACTGTGGGTTTGGCTGTTCCAGGCTGCTGCTCAGCTGCTGGCAAAGCTGACTTCACCCCTCAGTGATTTTTGACACGTCCAGGTTTCTGATGAAACCAGTGCATTTGCAGTCTTTGCTTTCTTGGTCTGTACAAGGGCTTTCACTTACGGTGTTCCTCCCTGCAGGGTCTCTATCTCTTCTTTTGCAGGGTTTTTATCCTGGCTTTAGACTCTAGATGTCCAAGCCAGCTCAGCATAGACACTCATGCTATGATTCCTCCGTTTAGTTACGCACTTCCTTAAGTCCCTTTGTTGCTGGAGAGGGCATGTGTTAGGGTAAAGATTAAATCCCTTCTGGAGCTGAGATCCAGGATGCTCTGGGTAAGGTACACATTGCAGAGATGCTGCAACTTTGTAATTATAGGCTTGATTTTAACACTATTCAGGATGCAGAATCCACTCCAAAGTTTGAAAAAAAAAAAATTAAACATTTTAATGCTGAAACATCTTTTCCTCATTAAAAAAAAAAGAATTTGGGTATAGTACTAATGCTTAATTATTTGCTTTTCAAACTGCATTGCTCTCTGGGGAATTATGTAAGCCTTAAATTTCACCAAGCGGAACAGACAAACAAGGAAAAAAATCATCATATCTTTGTAGCCGTGTATCAGATTGACAGTAAGACTTAAATTAAACCAGTGAACATTTTTCTTTTTTTTCCACTTCTCCCCCAGAAGGCAAATTAAAAACAAGTTAAAAGTCCTGTCTTAAAATGAAATATCCTTTGATTTCAACAGATTTCATGTGAACACATGAACCTGAACAGCTTGAAAGGGTACTCCGAAACCACAAAAAAGCCCTGGTCAATCTGTCTTGATGAGAGGTTTAGCCTCATCCATCGAATCAGAAGCAAGAAATGCCGTCTCTATTCACTTGGGTAAGTGTTCTCTTTAAAAGAAAGGAAATTGTTTCATGGCAAGTAGCTTCAATGAGCCCTATAAACACAACACAGGCTGCAGCAAGGTTATCTTCTAAAATATAAACTTTGTTCAGGTTTTTATCATGTGTTGATGTGCTCCTGTAAACTATTTTTAGGGAAAAAACCTTTCTCCATGAGGGTCTTTATTTTCCTTTGCCTTTCTAATATTGGTATGAAAACAAATTGCTTGCTGGTGAGTTGTGAGTGGTAGTTCATGTAGAGGAAGATGGAAATCCAAGAGGTAAGCTGAGAAGCCTACAGCATCTGCCTTGAGAAGAGGTGACTTGCATAACTGCCAGGGATTTCAGCAGCATTGCTTACAATTACTTCATTAACCAGCTCTGGGACAAAACAGAACCAACAGTAGTCCATATGAGAGTGTGTTTGCTCAACACCTCAGGGGTGACATGTGCCAAAGTGATAATGATAAAGGCAGCTGTGGCTTCACTTTGAAATGTTTGCAGTGTTTATGATGTTTATAGCCCTTGAGAGTGAAGTTTTCACTCTTCTCAGAAGAAGTGCTTTTACAGGTAGCAAAACCACACATGCAGGCTGTTTCCCTGCTAGTAAAACATTCTGTTGTCCAGGAGGATGAGGGAGGTCAGTCCTCAGAGTGCATCAGGCCCTCAGCACACAGATGCATTAGGAGAACAGTCGCTGGGATCTGGAGCTCATTTCACACAGATCACCATATATAGCTACCTAATAAAACTGTACTTGCTGTCCTGAGAGGCAGCTGTAGATTAGAGGTGTATTGAAAGGCTTCATCTTCCTTCAACCAGTGCAGTTTATTCCTGTGATTTTGCTGCTGTGGATTTACAAAGGGTGGATAGGAAGGAACCGTGCTGAGGTGGCATTTCTCATGGCAGGTAACACCTACAGTGAGCATGGGGGGAAGCAGGGTGCCCTTGAGTCAAAGGGAGTGTTTTTCATTAATTTGGGTGGGTTTATACTTTGACTGAGTTTATTTGAGCTGTAAAGACCCAGATCCTCTAAGAAGGAGGTGCTTTCAGGTTTTGTTCAGCAGCACTGCTCTGTGACAGAGCAAGAACATGCCCCTTACAGACAAATCACATATACAGAGAGAAGATTTCTCTTGACTACTGTTGCTTATTATTTTCTGAGTGTTCTTTGCAACTTATTTCAAATTATACTTACCTGGCATTGATGCAAGATAGAGGTTTACATGATTTTTTTCCTTCTCAGCTTTTCATGTTCCTATAATACTTAGGAGAGATGCTGTGTTACCCCACGCTCAGTTCCAAACTTTACTGTCTGACTGTAGTACTGAGTTGTTGCCTGAGGGCCCTTCTAGTAGTCAGTAGGGAGAGGCAAGCACATTCAGGTGGAAAATCAGCTAAGCTAAATAGCATTCTGGAGGTAGGTACAGCTTTCCTTTGATTATAGTGGAAGTCTGGGATAAGGTGGCTGCTGATTTTAGATGTCTTGACAACGTACTCAAAGTTCAATGGAATTAACCTAGACCTTGCCCTTCAAGCTGCATGACCATTAATATTAGACCTGAGCTCCTCTGTTGATGTCCTTTTTCCCTGTTGTTAAGGATGAAATGAGGATTGAGAATGGTATTTTTGTTGAATTGTCCAGTAGGCACAACGCAGAGTTGATTAAATCTGTGTTAGGAAGTGCAGATTAGGCACAAAGCTGACCAGCACTGAGATATTTTGCTAATGGTTTTGAACAAAACTGAGCTAGTGTGTGCATACCACAGTGTATGTGGTACTGTTCTGTGTATGGTCCAGGGAGCACGAGTGCCAGATTTTCTGTAGTGATGGAGCACTAGGGTTTAGCAAAGATCAAAATTGATGTTGGCTCTCCCATCAAGCATCAGATACACACATGCAGTAAGTAACCAACCAGGATGCATCATATAAAACACCTAAAATATTAAAGGGAAATACTTGAGGTTACGGAGAAGCAGTCTAAAATCCACCAGTTCAGTTCTGCAAACTTTGGAGCTTGTTACTGCCTAATTCTTCCCTTCAGACTCACTTCCTTTAGTTTATGACAGACAGAAAAGCAATTTTGTTCTAAGGCAAAAATCCCCTTTAAACATTTTTGTTCTCTCATATGTTTCATGAGGAGCAAATGGGGAGCAGCTGCTTCTAATGAGGAGCATTCACTGCGGAGAAAATGGATGGAGGACAAATGTGAAAGTTCAGTGGGAGTGTTACCAGGAATCCTGAATTAAATCCATATATCATTAAAACTGGAATAAAACATGCTGCTTAAGCTTTGCCTCCTACAATGCTATAGAAGAGGTTACTTGTGAATGGGAGTGAGCGGTGTCGAGCATCTGGGGATCTTTTTAGATTAGTATTAGTTGCTTGCACTACTGGGAGGCAGCAATGTTTTTACTTGGGGGACAGGATTTCCCAGTGTGATACATAATTGCAATATGCATTAGTGAGCTCTAGTTATTAGTGCTAAATCTGCTTAGATTAAACTAAGTCAGTTACAAACACCACAGGCAGGCACTCAAGCTGGGATAACATAAATAAATGGGATTTCAGAAACTTACCAGCAGAGGTTTAAAGAGTCTTGCGGTAATATAGCATAAATGCCATTTCAGGTGCATCCTAAAGTGTATGTAGGAGCTTTAGGATTCAGGCAGGGGGTCCATCGTTTTTTCCTGAGCTGCTGAGCCCAGTTATCTTCCTTTGAAAGAGGAGGAGGGGATGGGGAACAGAGAAAAGGAAAGCTGGATCTTAACTCGCATGTGTTTACAGCTCTGTCCTGTGGTCGCTGTGGGAGCTGGAGTACCTGCAGTTTTCAGGCTGGATCAGCTACAGGTGTCCACTAGAGCCGTGCTGGAGCGGACAAAGCAGCTTTGGTGCCCCGCGGCGCTCGCTGTGCCCCCGGGTGATGCAGGGGCCGGTGTGATGCTTCATCCAGTGCAAGCTGCAGCCCAGTGCCTATTCTGAGTGCAAGGCTCTGTGGCCCGTGACCCTCGGTGAACCCTGGAGCAGGGAACAGCCAAGGGACACTGCTGCCCGCTGCGCTGCGCCGTGTCCCGGGTCAGCGTGGCTGCCCTGGCGCCGGCGGGGAGCGGGGCCGGCGAGCCTCCCCTGCGCCCGCCCGGAGCCGGGGACAGACCGTGGGAATGCCCCCTCTGCCCCACCGCAGGGCACTGCGGGAACCCTGGCACCGAGCTCCCTTCTCCCTCACGGGAAAATAGGGCAGCTTCTTCGGCAGCTTTTATTTTGCTGCTGGTGGAGGCAGCAGCTGCTCTCTCCTGATGGCGAGGAAAGGCCTCGCTAGTCTTCTATGACCTCCACACCGTCCTTCTAAAATCCTGATTCCTTTTTAAGTAACGTGTCTTTCTTTAAGTAACTAAATCTTTGTTAGGAGACCTATTTTTTTTTTTTTGTCTTTTCATGCTGCATTATTCCTTTGCATGATCACGTGTGGGCCGGGCATTTTTTCAACCATTTCCTTCAGAGAGGACCTGATTTTCTCTCCTATATATTTGTTGTTGGCTGGATCTCTCTTCAGGCATAAATTTGAGCTGATAACTAGAGTGCCAGAACATACATCAAGCCTGTCTGTACACTCATCTGTATATTTTTTCCTGTTTTCCACCGCTGTGAAGCTCCCTTTGCAGTCCACAGGAGCAGCAATCTGTTTGGAGGCAGCCTGAGGTTTGTCTGCGCCAAAAGCATCTGGCCCTCTGGATTGTACCAGCTGCTATGGTTAGAAGTGTGTCACGAGCACATGTGGCCATCAGTCGCTGGTGGGCTCATCACTAATGCTGTAACTGTCCCCAGCAATTCCCATGCTGTTCATTTTTAGCCAGTGTCTCATTCCTGAGGGATTACACTGCTCTTTGTCCATCCCTGTCCCTTCTGTAGAAAGCCACATGCAAACAAACATGTCGATTCACTTGGTTAACTTCTGAACTTTTTTCCTAATGTGTTGAATGTATTAAAAGAAAACTCCTCTCTTTTCCTCCCACACAGCTGTATGGGTTGGAATCCTGTGAATTAGGATTGTTCCTAAAAGCATGCTAGGCTATTTTTGTACACCCTGTCTCCTCCTGTTTTCCCAGGGAAAGGGAAGATGGCTGAGGAGAAGACAGCGTCCTAGGTATTGTTACAGTGTGCTTAGCCAGTGTTACAGCAAGTGTCATACTGTGTTGGTAACTTCCAAAACAAATGCTCTTCTACACATTGTTTCATGAGTTGAATTCATTTTATCTTACCTGTATGTCATCTATGTAGATCATTCAGTGCTGGCCTAACGTTGTACCATAGTGTGTGACATGATTTAAAACGTGCCACGTTTCACATATTGATGCAAGTAGACAAAATTATTTCGGACCCACACCACTGCTTAGGATAACTGTGGTGTAGGGTAGCAGGTGCTCTGTTAGTACATCTAGGAGTACTGCCTTGTCATGGTCTGTGCACAACAGATAAATGATCTGCTGTTAGTACAGAGTGAATAATCTCAGTTACACAATTTGCAGTGCAACTGATTTAAAAAAAATCTTAATTCTCTTCTCAGTGCTGCATGTGTGTGTATCAAACAGCTTAATTTTGTTTAAGTTTAATGTTTAAGGCATGATTTGAATCACATTTGGAATAAGCTTGGAGGAGTAGGAATGAAGAGAACATCCTGTTTTATGGAGTAGGGAAGGCCTGTGGTTCAGATGTGTGATTGTAATGGTAAATACCAGATTCTTTTAGTTTTAGTGCACCCTGTGTGAACCACAGGGCTGTAGGAGGTGGGAGTATGGCACAGCCTTTTAAAACACGTCTTCTCACAGAGGCAGGGACTGAGACAATACTGCTGTACAATGGGGCTATTAATTTTTCTTCTTTAGGGTCTTCACCAAATTAGCAGCAATCTTTCTCTCAAGTTTCTGTAACAACTCTGCTACTGTTAAGTGCTTATTTTTAAATATGCTACTTTAAATCTCTGTCTTCCTGTCCACAGAGAAAGAGAGGCATTTCCTTCTTGTGTCTTGTCCGTACCGGTGGTCACTGTGGGTCATGTTTGTAACAGGTGACAGATGTGGTGTGAAATATGCCAGATTTTTACAAAGTAGTATTGCATACATTTTAAATGTATTTTCTCTTCTGCTTATGGCTTGGTTATTGGAAATTTGTGCAGCAGGGAGTAAGGAAAGTATTGTAAACTTTTCAATAAAAAAGCAAATTGAAAATAGAGAAATATATATAAACATAAAGTATTAATATGAATAATGACAGCACAAAATTTCCAGTGTTTAATTTACTTTCGTACAAATTTTTCCAACTTCTGAATTAAGGAAAAGCTCTTTGGGAAAGTTATCAGCCTGGCTAAAAGTGGTTTATTTCTTGCCTAGAAAGTTCTAATATTGCATTGAGTTTGAATTTTCTTCAAGTTACATTAATTCATCCTCAGAACATCCTACTCACTAACAGTTCTTTTTGCTGCAGGAATAGTTACAGCTGGTTTGTTTTGGTTTTTTGTTTTTTTTTTTTTTTTTACATAGGCTTGGCAATGATGACAACCAGTTTGAGCTCAGCATGGCCATCAGTGGATGTGAGGTGCATCGCTTCGACCCCAGCATCAAGTCAGCACACATCCAGGAGGGCCGGCACCTCTGGTACCATCGCCTCTCCATCGACTGGAGGGACCCCAACCCAGCCATTGCAGCTCATAAACTTCACAGCAACACAAAGAAGCTGGGCACAGTACTGAATGAATTTGGACATCAGAAGGTAAGGAAGGGCTTGTGTGCCAGGTTTCTTACTGCAGGGTTAGGTGTTGGGAAAGCTCCAGATGTCCCTTCTTGCTGCCTGAGGACACCAAGCACTTTCCAAGGTCTGCTCCTGATAGTGGATTTTTCTTCAGCAGTACCTGTAATGCATTTCTTGTAGGGTTGCCTTTTCTGTCTTGCTTTCTCTGTGTGCTGACAACAGCCACAATGATTTTAAATCCCTGGCTGTATAGCAAATACTTTCTTTCTCCTCCTCACTTCCTTTTCCCTTGAACTATCTGGTGACATTGGGTGCTAGCACATTTAGTCCTGTGGAAGTTCTGGTCATTGCCTGAGTATGAAAACGAAACTACTCATGCCGACAAGTTTATAAAGAGAAAACAATATTTGCAACAGTAATTAGAAGAGAAGAGGTAATGGATGATTTGTTTACATTTTCAAGGTCACTGTTCCTAATTACAGTCCTCAAAAACAAAAACATCCTGTTTTGAAATTGGCAGCAATTGGTGGGGTGTTTCTTTAGCATTTCCCAGTTTGTTTTGAAGGAACTGTAAAGACATCAGGAATCTTCAAATCTCAAATAAATGTTGCCATAATACATTTCAGGAAGTTCTTAGGTTGCTTTTAAGAGAGTTTTTCCTTCAGAGGATATACAAACATGAATTCAAATGCTAGTATACTTCATTGCCTGCAGCTAGTTCTGCTTGTCTTTGTTTTTCAAGAAATATGCAGCCTGGGCTAAGGAGGTGCTCTTCTGTAAGATTTACAAAGCAACCAGTGTAATGTTTGTTTGGCTTGTTATTTAAAAATGCAAGATGTCCTCTTTGGTTCACCTTTTTCTTTTTAAAAATGTTTTCTTTTGGTTTAGCTCTACTGATTGGAACATTTTGAGGATAAGAGCAGAGAAAATGAGCCTTTTCCTTCTTCTTCCTAGTCATACTGCAACTGTACTAGGCTGTGCATTAGTGAAACATCTGGGGAGACAAAGAAGTGGCTTTTCTTTGATGTGTGCCTTGCATTGTTTTGATTTTAGAAGAATTAGTCACACAGCAAAAAACTAATGACCCAATCCAGAAAAAGTGTAAAAGTCTTGTGACCTCAGACCTGTTGAGGTCAGTGCTGGGTTATCATGGTAGAAGAGAGTGTTTGTAACACCTTCTGTGAATGAAAAGGATGTAGGGGTGAATTCTGAGTGTGTAACTTTCTGAAAACAACGGGCTGGATAGCAGCCAAGGAACATAATGCACACATAACACATGCAAGCAGGCTTTCCTCTAGCAGTGTACATATGACATGGGATTTGGTTAAGTGTTTTGGTGCATTTTGAAGAGTGTATAAAGCCTCTTGCTCTGGTAGCATTTGAGGAGCACCCCTGTGCAAAGCTGTGGCTTAGTGAAGTCAGGAGCCGACTCTCTCCCAGTGGGGATAAAGGTGTTACACACTCTGAGACTTTCTGGTGTTTTATACTTGTGAAATACCTGAATGGGCCGACTGTCCTCACATTTTTCTGTTTAGGTTTTCTTTAACTTAGAAGGAAGGCAGCCTGCGCAGTTGCACATTGCGTAGAGACACCATTCTTTGGGTGAATGTGAGTGGAATGTTCCCTCAACTGAATAAATAAGTTAATTCAAAACAGTTTCACAGGATATTTTCCAAAGCACCTTTTTTCAATTGGAAAATTAAAACATGCTCTTCATCCCATTTTTAATTTAAAAAACCCTTCCGCCTACCCTCAACGTTGTTCTATTCCCACTTCAAGGCAGGAATTCCAGTCAGCTGCATTTGAAGTTAATGCCTCATTTTATCCATGCTTTTATTCTTTGAGATTTGGGACCTGATCCAAGACCCTACAAGTGACCCTACTTCTACTGATGTTAGAAAATCAGGCTGATGAAGACTGCACAGACAAGATCTCCTGGAGTTCTTGCTCTTGTTGTAGTTCTTGTTGTAGTCTTGAAAAGAAAACTTGCGTTTTGGGGGTTTTGTGTGCAAGAGAATCAAAGAGCTTGGATGGGCTCATTTGCACCCTGACTCAGATGAGAGCACACCTGCTATTCTGCAGGCAATACTGAGACCTCATCCACACCAGGAAAACCTACCCTGATATTTTGGCAAGAAGTACAAACACTTTTTGGAGTCAGAGTGGATGTGAGAAAAGATTATAAGAACTTGATCTTTCTAACTGTCTATGTGGCAAAACAGTCCTCAGTTCTCTGAGGATTGTAAATAGCCTGGAGGCAGAGGACTTATCTAGTAATACATTAGGATGTGGCTGACAAAGGAAACATGTAGTCAGAGTATTTTTGGGAACTATTAGAGTGTGAAATCTCTTAAGCCCTGTAATAATCTCCAAAGGATGTCATGGGAGCCTTATTTCCTGATATATAGATCTAAACTGAAAATTTACTGGTGTATCTTCTGAGTAGAGCAATATTTTATCAGCCACAGGAAAGCATGAAGATGTAAAAATTGATCTTGCTCATCTTCCCTTCTCATCCCCCCATGCCCTCAACTTTTTTGCTGAATGTGCACACTCTGTAGTGCACTCTTGATGAACAGTGGGGGAAAAAGGGAGAAAGCCACTGAGGGGCCATGATTCTTATGGCAGTGGAGTTCAACCTTATGAAAGCTTTCACTTTCCTATTCTCTAACTACCTACAGGGGTGAGGATGCTGCAGTGCTGGTGTTTCGCATGGGTTACTGCTAGATGCATGGAGAGCTTCCTTTCTAGAGAGTTGTTGGATAATTCAAGTCAGAAGGGATCTTGAATGGCTTGTGGTTCAGTCCTCTGCTCAAAGCAAGGCCAGCTGTGAAATCAGACCAGGTTGTTCAAGGCTTTATCTACTCTGGTCTTGAAAAACACTGAGTTTTCTCCAGAGCAGAGACTTTCCAGCTTCTCTGGGTCAGCTGTTGTCCTGCTGGACTGTTCTCTTCATGAAAATGTTTCTCCTTATACCCAGTCTGAACATCCCAGATTTCCTTCCGTGCCTGTTGGTTCTTGTTCTGCTTCTATGCACTGCTAACCCTTAACAAGCAATTCAAACCAAGCTACTAAGTGAATTCTGTATTCCAAAGATTGTGCTATGGAGCACAGTTAAAAACCTTTGACAGAAAGGCCCTGAGCAGCAGAAAAAAGCAAGAGTTTATTCTGTCCCAAATGGACAGTGGTCACACATGCAAATTCTTATTTCAGTAGTAGTTTTCTTCCCTCTGGAGCTCTGCAGGACAAGTCTCTTGTTGTGCCCTCAGTAAGTGCTATGAGTTTGCATTCCTTGGCAGTATGGCTCACCAGTGGATGAAATTGTTTCTTGTAAAATAAATTAATCTGGAAAGGAGAATCTGAGAATGCAGAGTAAAACCCTAATTTAATCAAGAAGTGCTCGTAGCTGTAACTTTCAGGGGACATCAGAGCTCTGTTCAACTCCTGACATTCAAATTATCTCAAACAAATTGTGTAAGAGACCAAACTGTGTCATTGTTTGTTATGAAAATAAATGCAAATTAATCTTTACATCCTGATTTTGATTTGAAGGCTTTAATTTACACTATTTCTTCATGAAGATTTTTTTCTGTAACAACTTTGGTAATTTTGCTTCATTTTATTGAATAGCCTTCAATTTAGGATTTCAAAAGGAAAAAAATTCCTTCACCTGTTATTTAATACTCAACACGACTTCAAAACACTGTACTTTGAAGTCATTTTGATTAATAACATCATCTCCTCCTAGGCAAGTAATTTATCACTTGCTCTTCTCCTCAAGTAGATACTATAGAATTTATTTCATGCTGCACTTTCAGCTTTGTGAAGGCTGATGTGAAAGGACAAGTGTTAAAGAAAAGATTAACCATTTTTGCTTAAAATCAGCTCTGCTGGTAGTATACAAATAGACATAAAATAAAAGTCTAGAGAAAATATGTAACAGCTTAGATGCGCGTGGTGATTTTATTAACAAAACAAAAAATAAACTCTTCAGATTGAGAAATGTCCTTGTTCAAGTTTTGTAACAATGAAATACATGTAATTACTCTTTACTATGCATACCTTAGGGCTTTAGGGCCCAGAACAAGCTTTTGAGTTCTCGATCCTGCCTAGACAAAATCATTTAACTTTGACAATCCTTTGCAGGGCTAGACTTAGGTATTGCCCAGGGAGCCTGGGGGTTGCTTAGTGTGAGTTGCATTCACTGAGGGGTTGCTGTGCCCTGGCTCAGTGTGTGGGTGCCACCAGTGTTTGCACACTCAGCCAATCTCAACTCTCAGCAGGACCTCAGCACCAGCTGATAAGCACCTGCAGACTGGTCCTGATGTGAAGTCCTGAGCTCAAGACGAGAGCCAGGAGCTCAGAAGCCCAGGAGCTCTTGCAGGGACATGAGCCCCTGTCTCTGGTGCTGCTGCAGCCAGGGAACAGCTCCCATCACCTTGCTGGAGTGGGGGGCAACAAGTTCAGATCTGCTCTGCTATGTGTGGCTTAGTGTCAGAAAGAACAAATGAGACAAGCTCTTTTGAGTCGTTGCACCCCAAATCCTAAAGTAAATGTTTGGAATTCTCAGTTCTTGAAAGGGTTTAATTTTTTTGTTTGCTTTTTATGCTTATTTGGGGCTTTTCCAAAATCTCAATTCTAGAAGGAAAAAACCCACCCTTCATCTGATTTTTAGCCTCATTATTTTTACATCCAATTTTTCTTGTGCAATCAATGGTCTCTAAGCTTAAGTGGCCCTTTTGCTGCAGCTGTTATTTACCATCTATATATAGCAGTGAAGAACAGCCTTTGCTTTTGCAGGGTTATCATACTGGCCTTTCTAAGATTTCTCTAACATGAAAGATCCTGTATTTCCTGTAACATCTTATTTGTGTTGTGCTGCCCCTCCTGCAGCTGGAGCATCAGCAATCAGTACTATTCAGAAGTCCCAATGGTGTCTCTGCTAAGGCTCAGCCTGTGACTGCCTTCTTCCTGGAAATGTCCTGACTGTCCTTCCCTGGAAATGTCTGCACTGTTACTGCTTATCATCTTGTTTGCTTTTTTGTGACTCATCAGACTGTCTCCTTGTTTTATCAGTTTCTGAATGGCACAGTAGAAAGAGTTTTGTCCCAGAACACTGAATTTTTTTATAGTGTAAATGGCTGATCATGACCTATTTGCAGAAGGAGTAACTCTGCTCAGTGAAGTCCCATTTTAGTACTGCACCCTTTTGCACCAGGCAGGTGCAAAACCATAACATTTAGAGCATATAGTCTAAATAAATGACCTGCCACAGGATGGAAGAGCACGAACCTCACTCCATTAACTTAAATTTCTACATTTGAGATAGCTGTTGAGGTCCTTATAGACTTAAGCTAAACTGTTATGGTGCAGTTTGTCTCATTCAAGGGCAGACACTGCTGCAATTTGAGCACTGACTGGTGCCACATGGGAACCCTGTGTTTGGGGGTCTCCCAGAGAGCTGGCAAATCTTACTCCCATTGCTGAAAAGAGGCAGTCAAGCTGGTGCAGATGTTTCCAGCTGCAGTTGGAAATGCTGCTTTCTGTAGCCTTTTAATAATTGCCCCTGAGTAATCTACAAGCTCATGGCACACAGTGTTTCTTTCCTGCATGTATTTTTTCATTTCAGGGGTAATGAAATCAAGGTGGTGATAGGTCTACGTTTGCTTAATCAGCTGGGGCTGCTGCTGCCTGAAATATTTTAATTGTAGGTAGATTGAAGAGCTTGGCTTCAACTAAAAACGGGCTTGACAACCTCATGTTTCTGGAAGCAAAGATCTTTGGATAGTGATTTACTGCCCACCACCTCTTGCTTTTGGTGTTGTGTGCACGAAGTGCCTCATGCACTTTCCTTTACAGGCTTTTCTCTTGGTCCCTTACATCTCCTTTTGCCTCATTTAAATTCTCTCCACCCGGAGCACTTCCCAAGACATTGTTGAGAATATTGGTATTTCTAGAGAGCAACCTGAAGGTGCTGTTTAGTATGCAATTGTCAGGCATGGAGGAAAGATTTTTTTAATGATACCATTGGCTGAATATGGTGCAATCCATAGCCTTTTCTTCCCCCAGGAAAAGGCCTAGTGCATCACCTGAATTGTAATGAAAGCGTTGAAGTATTGCACTGTTGAAGCAGAATGTATTGTCATCTTTCAAAAAAAGAAATAAAGGCACTTTCAAAGCATATTATTGTCTGCTAAAAATTAGAAGGGATGGACAATTCTTTTTTATTTTCTTTTTTATTTTTTTATTTTCCTTTTTTTTTTTGTTGCCTTTGTTGTGGTTTTTAAGACCCTTCAGAAAAAATCAGGTAGTAAAAATCTGCTTTCCCTCAGCTTTGCTAGAGGGCTGTGCAAGCTGTGCTCAATTCCACCTTCCTATTTGACTATTTCAGTGTCTAAGAGTTGCATTCAGAGGAGCATGGCACTCGCTGCAGGCACCGTGGAGCCAGCATTGCTGTGCTGCTGCTGTAGGAAACCAGTCAGTCCTGTTCCCTCCTCCTGCCAAACCTGGAGCTCAGCAGGAGCCTGGGGAGCCTGCCCTGCTTCACAGATGCAGGTACCTGCTGAGCTCAGACCTGCATGCACACTCCCCAGCTCCTCCTTAAGCCACTAACCCTGTCTTTAACACAGTAATGTGAATATTATGGTTTTAATTTGGCCAAGGTACTGGATATCTGATCAGGGTGGTGGTCCATGGTTGGACCACCACCATGGTTGGAGAATTGAGAGCAGCCCCTTTCTATGAGCACCCTGGTTTTTCTCCACTACCCATCTTTCTCACAATTTCCCAGTGGTGTTGACATTAACAAGCACTTCCGATAAATGCCCTATTCAGAGCCTCTAGGAGAGCTTACTAAAAAAATGTACTTTGTTTTCTCCCCACATTTGTTCCTCCTCCTGTCATGGTTTACAAGTTCTTGTCACTGGAATTTGCCATATCTTGTTTAAATACTTTCACCTTAGTGTCTGGATCCTCTCTGGTCTCTCTTTTGATCTGACAGCAGTTTAAGGTTCCGTTCTCAAAAATTTGAAATCCAGAGGTCAAAGGCTTAGCAGTTCTTCCTACCCCTCCTGAATGCCTGTCCCAGATGAAATCTGAGTTGTGCAAGCATTTTGTGATGGTTTTTATTCATGTTTTCAGGAATGTACGTGCAGCTTTCTTCTTGTCATGGTTGCAAGCAAATAGAAGGGAGGCAGGTTGGCACCTTGGATCAGAAATTGAATGAAACAAATAGATCCCCATGGAGAGGTGTAGTCTCAAAGGACTTTATTGCTCTGGCAAGTGCAGATGGGAACCAAGTCCTCCACCAGATTTAACTGGAGCTACTTGGATATACCAGGGCTGCTGATTCTCATCCTGCAAGAGATGTTCTTTAAGGTGTGGTGGACATTTTTTGAAGATGGGACTCTGATTCCTTTCTTCAATTACTTACATTTTGAAGGCCCCCATGAGCACTGTGTTAATAAAGCATAGAAGGTCTTGCAGTCAAAATGCTGTTTACTCTGAGCAACTATTTTATGGTAGCCTAAGCCCTCTGTCCCTTACACTGCATGAACACACTTGCAGGTCTTGTTCCTCAGGGCTTTGGAATCAATTGTTGCTTCACCATTTGCCTTCTACTGCAAGCCTCCTGCACCGACAGCCCCCTCGTCCTGCTGCAATGAGCTTGACCTCTTGCTGCTGGCTTTCACTTTTAGCAAGACCAGGATACTGTGGCCTTATGCAAGCCTGGAGCTGTGTCCCACCATCCGTACTTGGTGCAGCACAAACAGACTGCAAATGTTTGTTCCCCTCTAATGAAGAGGCTTGAGGGTCTAGCATACACCATTTATTCTTTTGAGTAAATATCCGTTCCCACAGGCATCCAGCAGTGTCTGGCAGAGAAGATCAAAAGAGCAGAAAGGAAAGGGTTTCCCCCTTTGTGGGAGAGTGGGCAGCAGGACATCTCCTGCAGGATTAGATGGCTGAATGCACGTTTTGCAAAGCAACTCATGCACTCAGCCAGGGCTGCACACAGAGCAGCTGTGCTTCCAGCTCGGCTGCTGGAGGAGAACATGCAGGATTTAAAATGTCTGTTTGCAGCATGGGCATTGGCAAGCAGAGCTTTTGCAGCTGATCAGGCTATTGAATTTAAAGTCAGGGTTTCTGCAGACCCCCTGTGGGATTTTTCCCTACTTGGGCAATCTAGACATTGGATTGAAGGACCAGGTGAGGGGCCGGGGTTGTTTTCATCTTTGACAGCCGTGCAAGCTGGAAAAGGTAACAGGGTGTAGATGAGAGCTGGAGCACAGTGTTTCTGAGCAGAAGTGCACACTTGTGAGCTGCTGCCACTCAGATGAGGAGGTCACTATTTGAGGGCTTATGTCCTCATGGTGACTTTTTGCCATTTCCTCTGAGGAAGCATCACTTTGAACTTTCAGCTAGTGGTGTGGTTCCTGCTCTGAGACTAGTCTCAGTTTAAAGAAATAAGGAGCAAAGATCTTTGATGCTCAGTTTTTCTTGTGAGGGGAAGGTCTCCTCCCTCAGCTGTGTCCATTTGCAGTGTGGGCCTGCTCCATGCAGAGGGTTTGTAGAACCTATTCTCTGGGTCACATAATTAACAAGTGACCTACTGTCTCTGACTAGTCCAGTGTCCAGCACAAAATAGGAAAGATGCCAAGAACTGGTCCCATGACAAAGAATGGTGTTTGTGGTGACAGAAGGCTACAGGTGAAAACCTGTGACCTTCTGACCAAATGCAGCCAGGGAGAAAGGATTTCAGGCCATGTTGATCTTGTAAATCATCTGGGGGTTGTTTGTCTAAGGATTATGTTGTCCATTGGTAAAGTGTCATAAAAAGGAGCCTTCTGCCAGCTAAAAGGTCTCTTCTTCTCTACCTGTCCAGTGGAGTAAGAGGCATTGGTTAACTGGTCCAGTTAACTGGACTGGACAGAGTCTATGTATCTTTTATTCTGTAATGGGTCCTCAGAGAAAAATTGCTTCCAGATGGAGAGAGTGTATGGGAAATATCTTGGTGTCAGAGACCAAGGGAAGAGCTGGAGAATTAAAGTGCCAGCTTGTCCCCAGACCTGGGCTCTGAGGCCGTGGGAAGGAAACACTTAGGGTGCCAGCATGGATCTTTCCTAGGCACAGTCCCCTGTGGGAGACTGTTCATGCAGCTGTTCATAGTGCTCCTAAGCATGCAGCTGAGATTGATACCTCCTGCGTGTGCTGGGTGGGCTTTCTGGATGGGTGCATTTGTCTGGAGCCATTACTGCATCTGGCAAGCTGTTGCTATACTGATAGTTGGCTGTGAGAAAGTTAAATAAGTTTTTAAATTATTATTTTGAGACATTTTCTGTGATTTAAGTGGTCAACATAGTATTACTTAATATCCTGCTCCTGCTGTGTAATGGATTCATGGAAGTACATCACCAGAACTGGGAGAATAGACAGTCACTTGTGAGGCTGTGGAGAATCGGTGGTGAGAGCAGAGGTACGAAGCTTGCCTGCACTCACTGCAGGTTTTCTGTTTCAGTGATGTGGATATTGTATGAGTAACTTCAACTGGACAGTTGCTCTTTACTGTAAAAAAAGACCAAAGACCCTGTAAGCACCCAACTGCACAAATGAGCTTTGTGACTTTGATGCCTTAAGCAGATTCTTGAAGATGTGCCTGATCTGTCACACTGGGAGTGTATAATCTCAAATGACACATTTGTTCCAGAGCCAATTTGAGACTGGCTGTACAGACCACCAAGAGAGGTGCAAATGTGAGCAGGAAGGAAGGGAAGTAATTTGAAAGAGAAGTGCTGCCGGTTGGAGCTGTACATCACTGCTCAGTGGTGATTGACTTTTCTCCTGATTTCAGCAGCCCTGTTGCTCTGGCCAGGCCCCCAGCAGTCCTGGTGTCCCCAGCCATGGCTCAGACAGAGACAGGATGTTTCCCCCTCCCACTACTCTCTGGGAGCATGGGAAGAGACAGTCACAAGCTGCTGGGAGTGTAATTTGCTATTAGGCTATGTGGCATCCTGGCTGCCATCAATTACAGCCTTCACGCAGAATAAAAGGGAATGAAAGGGACTTCACATCCAAGCCATCTCCTGCTGGTGAGGATGGGCTGTGGATGCATTTTGAGAGGAAAGAAAATGAGGGAAGTACCACGCTGAAAATCTTCATGTGGGAAAAGGATAAGAGGGAAGTTACAGTTAAACAAAACACACCCAAGCACCTGCTGTTACCTGCAAAGATATGCTATCAAAACATAAATTAAACAACTTTTTATAGAGTTTTGTTCTCTGACAATAGAGAATTGTACTTAGGGAAAGAGGGGAAAAACTGATGCACAAGCCAGCAGACTTTTTCTTGCTGTACAGCTGATGTCAGAATGGTAACCTGCTATCGCAGGGAGAAGAGGAATATTTTTCTCTCGCACTGTGGGAGCAGCCCTGCAGTTCAGGAGGCTGGGGTGGTTCTGAGTTCTGTCCCTGTGCCTGAAAGCTGTAGCCAGCTCTCCTCTCCCTCCTCCCAAGCTTACACTGCAGACCTGCTCCCACAGAACTCGAGGGATCCTCGGTACTTGACCTGCATTTGCTGGTTTTGCCTTTCCTGGCTTCCACTTCCACATGCTGAGCTCATGCTGGAAGTAATACAGCTAAATTGCTTCCTCCAGCTACTCACTCTCAATTGACTCTTCTCCATGGGGAGCTTTAAATGATGCCCAAGGGGCAGCACAGAGCCTGAAATCCCCGCTAACCCTGGTATTTCAAAAGCGGTCAAGGTGAACAGAGCTAGGATCTCTGCTTTAGGAAATGATGTACACTTGTAACAAATCATTACCCTAAAAAGAAGAAATGAGCCTTCATACAGTATGTGTTGACATTCACTAAGTAAAACACAATTTTTCAGCTGTTTTATATGCTTGGTTGTGCATGAGCATGGACCCCCCCCTTTTTTTTTTTTTTTCTTCCAAGTGGTACAATGCTGTAGTGCTTTTTCAAGGGAGCTAAACTGAGAAAACATTCTAAAATCCACATTTTTTACTTTTCTGTGATAACCTAGTTAGTTCATGGAGGATAAGAGGATTTGTGGAAGATAAAAGGAACCAGCCTTTGTGAGTGCTTGAAACTCACTGCCATACTTTACCTTTGGGCACTGTAGATCTTTGCCCTCCAGGATTTATTCACAGCAGCAGACTCCAGCTGTGCTCCCGGGTGAATTAGAGCTCTGAATTTATAGATTTGTCCACTAATCCTTTCACTGGCACTTTGGATCAAGGCAACTGGAAGGTGGTAGTGCATTTCTTATCAGTAGTGTACTGCTTATCACCAATGGTAAATATCTCCTGAGCTGTCTAATCATCACAAAACTTGCATTTGGTGTTAGCAGGATGCTTGTAATTTGCTCAGATATGCCTAAACAGAGCTGTTGGGCCATTCGTTTTGCACTATCCATGGCATGCACTGGAGACTCTGGGCAGAGAGGGACACCTTGCCTGGAAGGCAGTCATAAAATTTGGTGGGTTGAGACAGGTCCTTTCCTCCCTCCAGGTTTCTGAGCAGTGCAGGTCACTAAGAGCGACAAAGAGCCTCTGGTTTGTGTATGCAGCACATCTCCACTAGCCTCGTGTTTCTTTCCTGGTCATTTCATTGTGTGTTCAAGCTGTTATTGTGGTAACTCATTTTCTCCTACTGAAACACTGGTTACCAGCCACTTTTCAGATCAGTTTTGCAAATACAGCACAGAGCATGCAGAGTGCCTGCTGAGCAGCCAGAGCAGCAGTTAGTGTCACAAGAGAAAAACAAACAAACCTGAAGGACTGGAAACATTACCATGGGAAAAAGATGTCCTACTGATGCCATAAAGTAAGATCATGGGAAAACAAAACCAAATGCCTAGAAACATTTCTTCCCCTATCCATCCACCCCCTCCTC
>VZRH01001496.1:1358366-1406793 GCA_013397555.1 Urocynchramus pylzowi | reverse complement strand
CCCCCCCCCCCAAAAAAAAAGGGTTTGAATAATTTGTCTGCTTTCAAAGTTACATAAATCTCCCAGAGATAAAAATCTGTGGTTTCTTAAGTGAGGCAGTGTGGTCCTGCGGCAATTGCACCCATGTGGAACCAACTGCCTGCAAAACTGCATTACAGGTAGAGATAGGAGTTGGTATTTGCAAAATAAATAACCAATTTAAATGTATGAGGGAAAACAAGTAAGCTCACCCACCAGCTGAAATGTCATGAGCTGCATCATTTAAATTCAGCCTCCCCTTGAACCCAAAGGAGCGCTGTGTTCAACTGTTTCACTGACCCGCGGATGGACAGACTGACAGGCTCTTTGTTAGAGAGGCAAGTTAGGAAATACCAGAGCTAAGGTTGTCTGTGCAACCTTCCTTTCTGCTCCCCATGCGCACATACCACAATATGGGCTTTAATTCCACAGTCCCTCGGTCATTTTCCACTGGCCCCCTGCCTCCTACAGAGTGAAGGAGGCACAATGCCTTCTTAATGAGCAGACAAGCGGTGCCTTGGCTTATTATGATTCGTTCTGTGACCATGGACCTCATTCAAGTCCTGCTCTGAAAATGTGATGTTTTGTTTCCAGCTCTTTTGCAGCTTCTTCCACCCAAGTCTCCCAGCCCTTCATGTGCTTACCCCCTGCACTCTGCAGAGGGTGATCAGTGATTAACAGCCTTGTTTTATAGATGGAGACCAGAATGGGCAAGTGTCCAGCACCTACAGATTCCTGCCATGCCATGCCCATCCATAGTGCTGGGGCACAGCCCCTGAGGAGGGCTGACGTGGCTGTGAGCTCTGCACCCCAGCACCTCAGCCCCTGGCATCTCCAGTCAGCCCTCCCTGGAACAAGGGAAGGTAGATGTGGCCACCCCTTGCCATGGCCCTGTGGTTTCTTGGTCCTGGCTCATGCAAAGCACAGCTCTGGTTGTACTGGAGATGTGCTCACAGCACAACCCCTGCCCTGTGCCCAGGGCAGAGAGGTCTGTGAACCCCACAGATGGGGCATGGCATGCATGTCACCAGCCAGCTGCCCTGGGATGGGGCAGCTTAGGAGAACAGTTGCCTTGCAAGTGCTTTTTCATTACCTGCCCAAATTTCTCTCCTATACCTGCACAAGTGCCTTTTTTGATACTGCCACAAGTGGTTAAGGTAGACTGTCAGAGAGAATTTTGTTGGGGTTTTGTTGGGGTTTTTTTGGGATTTTTTTTTTTTCTTGGTTTGATTTTTGGGGGTTTTTCTTGTTTCTTTTTTTTTTCCCTTTTTTTTTTTTTTTAGGAATTCTTGACTAAATAAAGTCTTCAGTTTTTCACTTCCAAACCCATCTTGAGTGTGAGCAGATGGGCAGAAGCATCAGCTCAGGTGGAAGTGGCACAGGCAAACCCTATGCTCATGGTGTAGGACTTTCCCCTGCTGGGTTCTGGAAAACAAGCTGAGCTCTGCAGCTTGTGACCACTGCTGCACTGTGGTCGTTGTTTTCTACCAGGTGTGAAATGGAGATGAAATGCTCTTTTAATGTTAAAGCATCAGCTCCCCTCCCCAGCTAATCTCCAGACGAAGTCAGCCTGCAGTTGTGTCGGGCTGTGAGAAGTGGATTGCTGAATATGTCACTACAAAATTAAATAATGGTCTAAAACTAGAACGTGGCACTTATCTGTTAGATGTGTTATTCCTTTCAAACATCTTCATGTCTTCTTTTCTGCTATGCCTTTTCCTTTGGAGGAGCTGCCCTTAAAACCCTGAAGACACTTTGCATAGTTATCCTTTGTTTTGGTCCTCCTCTCACAGCATCTGTAGCGATGCCTGCAAAAGCTTCAGCCAGCAGCTTGGCCAAGGGCAGCTGATCCCCTGAGCTGTTCACAGCACTCATTTTTTACTTTGGTCTTCTCTTGCACTTGTGTGATGCATGTAGCATATGGCTCATGAGCACCCTACTCAGCTATGGTGCAGGCAATCACTGTTAGTGGGTTTGGGTCTGTTGTTTGGTTCTGTTGCTTTTTTTTCATAGCTGTGATGCCACCCAAGAATTATGAAGGAACCAGTAACATGCTTTGGTTATAGGAGGTGCCTGGAATACGCAGCTTTTCGACCCTGAGCTGGAGGCAGGAGGAAAAGGGCAGTGAACAGTCAAACATGAAGCCCCATGTACTGCCTGTGTTAGTCCTCCGAGACTTTTTGATTTATTTTTTTAATACAAAATGAAAATCTATGTGTATTGAAAAATGGTCATCCCTGGCCTCAGATGTTACTGTAACTGCAAAGTTTCTCGTTTTCACATAGTAATGGTGCTTTTGTTGCAGATCGATGTCCTCAAGGCAGATGTGGAGAGCGCCGAGTGGAAAATTTTGGAAAACCTGATCCTGGAAGATGTTGTTGAGCAGATAGGACAGCTGGTCTTTGAGGTGCACATCCACTGGCCTGGGTTTGAGGTCAGTGGCAACGACAGCACCGTGGTGCGGTACTGGTACAGTCTGCTCCGAGAACTGGAGCTGAAGGACTTCAGGCTTTTCCATACCTACAAAGACTTGTCAAAACCACAGATGTTTCTGAAAAAGGAAGCCTTCAACGCCAGTAGCTGTTACACACTGAGCTGGGTAAATACAAGATGGAAATAGCAGAAAGGAATTTATGATGTGTGATTGCAAGCCATCTGGCCCCGTAGCATCATTGAAGAGGATTTTCGTGTCACTGGCTAAAGTTGCTAAATATGCACGCAGTGACTGCTAACAAAATGAACTGGCTTTTATATTTATATGTTGTCAAAAGAACTGGCACTAGGAGAAGATACATGGTGCAGATTTGTATAGCAATATATTTGCCAGTGGGTACATTGTCCCAGAGGACAGAGGTTTCTGTAAAGGTTTGTCTGGGTGAGCTAAGACCATGGCTTTTCCAGGTTGCCCCATGCCTAAGCGTGCCATCAAGCAGGGCATCCCTCTGGGGCTGCCCTGGGAAGCTTTGCTGGCTGAGCTGGACCAGCACTTGGGCAGGAGAGTGCTTGTGATGAGGTGTCTTTTTAAGAAAGTGTCAAGCGTTACTTCTCTGTAAAATGATCATTTTTTATTTTCACCTTTTTTACTTTAGCCTTGTTTCCTATGGAACAAACTTTAGGCAAGAGCAGCATGTTCTTGAACCCACTGGCAAATTTCAGCTGAATTTGGCAGAGACAGAAATCACCACCAAACTAAATTCCTACCTGTTTCTTTGAGCAGCTTCTGAGTGCCCTGACTTAGGTTTTTTAAGCTAGTTGGGCTGCAGAAAGTGACTTCAGCGCCTCTGACACAGCAGACAGTGGGACAGAGACACTCAGCTGCTGGATAAGCTGCTGCCAGCCCCCCCTTCCTCACCCACAAGAGCCTTCAGCCACAGAAAACAGGGCTTCCCTACTTCATCTGCTCAAAGAACAGCTGGATTGAAATTACTCATGCAATGGCTGCAGCACATGGTTTTTGATCTAGTGAGATGTATGTAAGAGATGAAAGTGCAACCTTTTTTTTTTGTTTGTTTTGGGATTTAGTTGAACATTTCCTGGTGCCTTTTCCAGTGCTGTGCCTCACCACCTTGCCTCTCCCTGGCATAAGGAGGCCAGACCTTGGATCTGCATGATGCTGGCAGAGGTGGCAGCCCAGGCTGGTGCCCTGGATTGCAGCTGTGCTGGGGCTCTGCTGGAATGTGGATTGTCTGCAGTGCCCCTGGGAGCCTTTGACATTTCCCAAAGAGCTAGGGAATGGGGGGAGCTAAAAAAATATATATCAGGTTGGATTTTTTCTTATCTTTAGATGAATTTTGATATTAAACTTTTCATTAAAATACAAAATGTCACCACTTTCATGTCATTGGTGTGTGGACTTTTTAACTGCCTTTGGTTTCTGACTTCTCCAAGTCTACAGCTTCCTCAAGAGAAGTGGTGGAGGGGGAGATCCTGATCTCCTCTCTCCAGAGACCAGTGTCAGGACATGAAAAAAATGGAATGAAACTGTGTCAGAGGAAGTTCAGAGGGGTTATGAGGCAAAGGTTCTTTACCCAGAAGGTGGTCAGTCCCTGGAACAGGCTTCCCAGGGAAGTGGTAATGAAAGCAAGCCTGTCAGAGTTCAGGCAATCTCTGCATGACTCTCTTAGTAACCTGGTTTAGTTTTAGGTCCTGTGAGGAGCAGCGAGTTGGTCTTGATGATCCTTATTGGGTGTCTTCCAACTTGAGATATTCTATGATATGATTCTGTGATATGATATGAGATATTTTATGATTCTATAAAAGATATGAGATATTCTATGATTCTCCTGTTTCTGCTCCTGCACATCTCACCTGGACCAGGGCTTTGCAGACCCCCACACTGTGGGTGCCCACCATGTCCTCAGCTCTGCATCAAAACCAAGATGACCTGATGCAGAAGTGTTGAATTCCCCACGTCCAAGATGTTGGGCAAAACACTTTCCTCAGGGCTGAGCTACCTATCGCCATCCCTGAACCAGGTAATGCATGATCCTAGAGATCCACAACCTTTGAAAAATGAGTAAGAAATGTCTTCTTTGTGACAGCCAGCCTTGCTACAACCCTCATACATTAAGTACTGAAGTTGTTTAATGATGCAGAGCCATGAGGAGATTCATCAAAATGCAAGAGGCTGCCAGGGTTTCCTAAACTAATGTCTGGTGTGTTGGAATGGCCACGCTCACTGCACCACAGAATGGCTCAACTCCCATTTTTCAAATAATGGGGTGGCAAAAGTCCAGCTGTAAGTCCTGATTTATTAATGAAGTATAAAAATATGGGTTCTAGCACTGTGCAGGTTTTTCCTCCTAACTAGTCTTAGAGTAAGTAGCCTGGTAGCTTATTATCATTTGTTTAAGAAACCAATAGATAGAGGTTAAAAAATAAATTACATGACCTCTCTCAGATGTTAAAATTCAAAACGGAAACACATCTTCCATCATTTATTTCCCTGAAGTAATATGGTGATGTGCAAATTACAGAAGTGGAGTAGAGGTCCATCCTGGTTCTTTGGTTAGTAAGAGAGCTTAATAAACCCTCAGGTAATCTCTTGCTTGGGATTGCCAGGTAGTGTCAGAGACACTTCAGGCTACAGCAAATACATCTTTGGCAAAAAAGATTCCAATAACTATGGTAATTCTAAAGAAAACCTTATCTCTAATACAGGGTAGATAAAAGCCATTTATCATTCTGGAGGTAGTTATGTGATATTATAGGAGAAAATGAACAGTGCTTATTTAATGCACTCTCTGCTTTTCTACTTCACATCTCTTACAGCAGAGTTACAGCCTTCCTTTCTGAGGTCTTGCTTTTATGCCCTTACCCCTTCTCTTTTATTGATCTCTTTTACCTAAGGGTCAGACCTTTAAATGAATTCAGTTTTTGTCTCCTAATGACTGAGCTGCTGGGTACGTGCCCAGGGACACAAGCCAGTGCTGGCTGACTGCTGCAGTGGACAGGCTGGTGCTGAGGGATGTTGTGTGGGGTTTGTGTCTACCCACTGCCATATCCAGGCACAATTGCCCCAGACCTGCTCAGAGATCATCTCCATGCAGTAACCACATGCCTGTTGCACTCCACAACTCTTCCCAGATCACACCTGCACAGAAATCACCACAGCTTCCCCCTTCTCCAAGGGCTAGGTACAGAGAGCACCATTAAAACCAGTGTGCACAGGTCATTCTGCCCTTGTAGCCACAGCCTGCAGACTGGGATCTGCATGGCCAGGGAGGGAGTCAGACTCAGCCCCAGATCTGCTCAGCATCACCATTACAGGTATTGCCCAGCTCTGCTGTCCCCCCATTCCCTGTCCTGCTGTCCCCAGGTGCACTGGGCATCTCCCCACACTCCCTGCAGGCACGTGCATCAGCTCTCCACAGCAGCCAGTCCACTGCTTCCAGCCCAGGAGCCTCCTTCCTGCCCAATCCTCAGGCCACTCGTGGTGGCCACAGCCAGTGCCAACCCCACCTAATGAAGACATAAAGACAGGTCTTGTTCCTGATGTGGAGCCATTATTGCATCTGTGGGACAACCCCACCAGGAGATGTTTCAGGTTGGTCTAAAGTGGATCCTCACAGAGATGACCCAGGGGTAGGGGCAATTCTACTTGCACAAATTCTTTTGTGGGGGTGAGGGCATTTCTCTTCCAGACAGGCTTACAGTGATTTATAAACCACACACATTTGTGAATCAGAACTTACAGGTGTTGTCCATAATCTGGTGAAAATGAAGAGAAGCAACAGTTGTGAATCCCCTCAAACTATTCCAGCTGATACTGCAACATGAGCTTTCCATGGCGAGCTCTGCTCTATTCCTCTTCTCCTCCTTATTTCCCTGTGCATATAAACAGAGGGGAATTTGTTGGAGCAATAATACACTCCTCCAGGAAAACTAGGCCCTTTCTGGATGTCACATTGGCTTCCTTGGAGGTTCCAAAATTTGCCTAAATGAAGGTCTGACCTTCGGCTGCACTCCAAAACCTGTCATTTATTGCATGTACTTCTGGCCCCAGGCTTTGATCCCATTGTGACTTGTGAAAGGTTGTTCTTCGAGCACCTCTCAACTGTGAAAAAACCAAAGAAAGCATAAAGGGAACATATGTCTGGCCTTTCTTGGCAGATGCCAAGAAGACATATCACCCAGTAGCACACCTGAAGAAATGACACTCATTCTCTCTGGGGAATAATTCAACAGCTGAGACCATCTGGTTCATTACAAAACTTTGATTTCATGATCTTCATTAGCAGCTCCCTTGTCCTTGACAGGATACTCAGGGTTATTCAGTGGGAAATCACTCTTGATTTTTTTCCTGCTTGTTAACACAATGTGACATTTAATTGCAGTCAGTAGAGACCTGGTTTAGTGGCAGTGGAAGTTCAGAGCTGACCTACATTCAGAGACATATTTATACCTGTCCCCTCCACTGGCTTTCAGGGGCAGCATCTGCAGAGCAAGCTTGGCCCTTGAAGGGAACCCCCTGCAGTAATGAATGGATCTCTGGCCTTAAATAGAAGTTCCTGTTCATGGTGCAGTTTGACCTCATGGAAAGAGTTTTACCTGGTTCAGAAGGAGACCTTTGCAGGGACAGCTCACGTTACATCCCTTATCCCAACAGGCAGCACCTTGCACAGGGAAAACAGGAGCCTGCTTTGCACTGCCTAGAAGTGATGACTCAAATATGAACACCAGTGCCACGTCCCTGCTCTTTTTGGTGGACTACCAGCATAGATCTTTGAGTTTAAGCAGTTTTCTGAAGGAAAGTGCAGTGCTATACACAGTACAAAACTTCTGCAAGTGATGAAAATGCTTCAGTGTCTTACCTGGTATTTCCCCCCTCTATATTTGAAATTCCATTTCTGAATCAATCACAAACAATGTGAATCCCACCTTTGCATCCACCTGCAGATATCTAGAGTGGAGCCACCACCCAAGGTGCCACTGCCCTTGCAGGGAGGCGGGGACAGGTGCCTGACTGGTGTCAGAACCTCTGAGGCAGCAGCAGCAGCTGTGCCTTAAGAGGACCTGAGTCTCTCCACTGGTGTCTCTCCACTGGTGTCTCTCCACTGATGCCAGCCAGGAGCAGCCAAGATGCAGGGACGAGGACTTCACCAGACAACCCCACGCTGACCTCTCAAACTGACTTACCAGGCAGGAGAGGCCCTGAAGTGACTTCCAACTTTATGAAAGAAAAATTGCTCCAAGAAACAGGAGAATCCAGGATCTGAAGAAATATTCCATAATGTTATTCCACTTGTTTAATATTGGAGGAATAATGGCTAAAAGCAAACAAAACCCACTTGTCCTGCTGCCCTGAGGTACTCCCAAAAGCATCAGCATCAGGGCAGACAAAGGAGCTTGCAGCAGGGAAGATCTTCTGACAAACTCAGCAAGGTTTTGGAAACTCCAGGGAATTGGCCTTCCTTCTTTTTTCCTGTAGATGTCTGGCCTGACAAATTATTTCAGAGTCTGAGTTCCTTTTTTATCTCCAAGGAATATTGGAAGGGATTATTGTTTGAGAGAATACATGAGGAAGAGCTGAAAGAGCAGGACTGTAGGGGGATGCCAAAGCAAAATATGAACAACGGCCCTGAGCAAAGGCCTGGGGGTGCCTGGGGAAATCAGCCTGGAGTAAGCTAAGGTGGGAGGTGAAATTGTTACAACTCTTCTAGGATAGGGCATTTTTCTTTTTCTTTTTTTTTNAAAAAAAAAAAAAAGAAAGACTTATTACACAATTAAAGAGTTTAGCTGGGGAATAGGAGCAAGACACCAGCTGTGGGGCAGTTACTCTGGGAGAATGGGAAAGATTTGCAGCTCCCAGAACTATGTCTGGGTAACTGTCAGTGGTCTTGAAGCTCCATAAAGTTCCTATTACTGAAATTAGTCCCCAGAGGATTTGTGTTGCTGTCTTCCTTTCCCAAACCAGAGAAGCAGGCTCAGTTAGACTTGACATCTTCCAGATTACCCAAAAAAATGCCAAGGCCTAATGAGAACCTCTTACTGTATTGACCAATGCAGCAATGTTTCATTTGAGCAGTCCCCCAGTGGCGTGAAGCCACGGCAGGGCAAAAGGAGGCTCGGAAAGGCTCAGTGCATTTAACACATTTTAAATATTCTGTTATACAAAATAACAAACAGGTCTGAGGACAAACTTCCAGTGTGCCTGGTGAATTTACAGGTCCATGGCCCGCTGAAAGTTATTGCAGCTTGTTTCTGAAAGCTTTAAATTCTGCAAGCAGCTTCTGTAAACATAACCCTGTCACAAGTAGTTCTCCCTGAGTGCTGCAAGACAGCCGTGGTGTCTGTTTTGCTTATCAGCAAGCCTAACAGCAAAGATATATTTTACTGCAAAATATGAGGCTTAAAATTTTGAGTGTATGCTAGTTAAGTCAACCTACAGTAACAAGCCCCTTAAGTAGTCTCCAGAGGAACAACCTCCCTGGCAACTGATTTTTTTCTGGTGTATAGGCTATACTGTTTATAAAGTCTTCCAAGCAAAACTCCTCTCCCTCCTCCGCTCTCCTCGTGTTCCCCTCGTGCAGGCTGCTTGTCATATGGAGTCTTCCTAGCAAATGGGAGCAGGATTTTGTAATAACCAGCTGGTAGAAAGAAGGAAAGTACATGGTGTTACTGGGCTGCTGGAGCTGCAAGGCTCCCTGTTTAAATCAGCTGTTAAAGACCACAGCGTTAAACAGCATACTGAACATCTGCCTGCTGCTAAAAATCAGATTTTTACAAGACAATCTTGGACTTTTCTGGATGCACAGTAATTTTGATGTTTGTTCTTTGTAATGAGGGCAAAGACTGAGTAGCCCCATCTTACTGGGGACAATTATAAACTCTGAACAAGACAGATGCCAAGACCATCTGCTTCAAGACAGCCAGCCTCCTTACCAGCAAGATGCACAAGGATATGTGGGCTATTTCCCCCTCTTGTATATGAAAAAAAGTCCAAGAAAAAGCTGGCAAAAGGTCAAAGGAACTATCAATTTTCCCAGATAGAACTCCAAGAATGATGGAGATAGTTGACTGACCTGTAAAACTTCTGTGATAAAAGCAATCAATATTAATAAAAGCAGCAACATATTAGCATGTCATTTCTGAAATGACATGCCAATCTGCAGGTGCAGGATCAAGGGGAGCAAAATTAAGATGCTGTGATGGCAGCCCTGCAGTCCAGCTTTGCTGTGTTCCTTCCTGGCAGTGCCACATACTCGCTTCCAGCCCTCCCGAGATGCCCGTTCAGCCTGAATCACTGAGCTGCACTCTCCACTAATGTCCAAGGAAAATCAACCAGGGATCTCGAAATGCACTCTTCCCTTTTCTCCCAATGCTGGCTTTTCCTCAGATCTGTCTGCTCACAGGCAAAGTCCAGCATAGAGGACTCAGCCTAGACTTGCTCTGACCAGCCCCTGTAACAGACCAATTTCTGGTCAAACATGAAATTGGGAAGAGAAGGACATGATTTGATTTGATTAGCCCAGAAAGAAATCTCCTCGCAGGTGGCTGCTGGCAAAACAAGTCTGGACTCACACCTCACTCACACACACATCTATCCCTGTGCACAGCTAACTAGCTGACAACGTAAGCTTTGCAGTTTGCAACAAGAGGGAATTATCTTCATGAAAATTCCCCCTGCAGGCTTCAATGCAGATGTGAGAAATTCCACAGAAGATTAATACAGTGACCAACTGTGAGGGACAAAGGATTTTATCTGAAAGTTTCTAGGGCAATTTTGATTCTGGGCTTGCTGCAAACATTTAATCCCAATTCATCAACTCCAGCAATTGATTGAAACATTTCTTATTTTTTTTCCTTCAAAGACAACACCCAGTATATGAATACAAGAGTATTCTTATATTCATACACTTATACACTTATTTTCATACACTTATTTTATACACTTATTTATACACTTATTTTCATATTTTGCATGTATTATTTTACAAGTATATATCTCAAGTTCAGCATGGTAGGTGACACATGGAAAAACACAGTACCAACAACACATCCAAGCATTTTGTGTATTGTGATTTTAATGGCTTTAAGCATTTGGGAAAGGTGTTTCTATGTGAAAGCCAGTATCTGTTCCTGTGGGAAGATTTTTCTATCTGCTCTATTCCTCTTCTCCTCCTTATTTCCCTGTGCATATAAACTGTTAATAGTCAGGGCACACCGCCACATATCCATTTGGGAAATGTATTTGAAGGAAAAAATCCGTTCCAAATTTCTCCAGCCCACTTTCTCTTGAAGCAGCACCTGGCACACAACACACACCAGAGCTCAACTCCCAGATCAGGAATCAAACCTTCCCTGTGAAAAGCACATCAGAAATTCATCTTCTGCAAGACAGCAGCAGCCCTTTCCCACCCACATGCTGAGGAGCAGAGAATCAGGAACAGCCTCTTCTCTCCCAACAGAGGATCAGTCCGCAGGACATGCTGGACCAGCTCTTTCCTCTCTCTCCAGGCTCTACCATTTTTTATGCCAGTATTTGCATGGGAACAAGGCTGGGCAATACCCAGTTACCACCAGGATGGTGCTTGTGAAAGCATGGAGCTGTTCAGGCACACAAGGCTGCTGGGATGGGAAAGTAACCAGGACAGTGTAAACTCAGGGCAGTTACACAACAGCATGGACTGGCAGTGGAATGACTCTCAAGCCCAGCATTACAGAGTAGGCCTAAAAATGCTTAAACTTCCTGTTCACTCACAAGGGCCTAACTTGTGTAACTCACTCTTTGAAAGACCAGAATTTCTTGCATCCAGTCAAACAACCCAAAACCCACAAAACAACCAACCACTTCCTTCCACCTCGACCATTTGGGATTCTTTGTCTCAGCTTCTATCCTGCTGTCAATTAAGGCAATTACTCCTTTGCTATCCTTTCTAATGGTTGAGCAGTGACTGGATTTACAGTAAACAATACAGTATAATTCAAAACTGTAATTAAAGACTGATCAATGGGATAAAATTTGCTACATGCATTTATTTTTATGTGCCCAAAAAAGAGCAGACAGGGAGTCAAAAGGGTTTTTTTTTTCTCCTGCTGCTAACTTGCCTTAGTTTTAAATGAACACTACAAGAGAGTGAGTTTATCTGAACACTGATACAACTGCATATTAAAATACCAAATGGTAGGAAATATTTTATATGGACACTGCAAGACAGAAAAATTCAATAAAGATAAGCAGAGTTTTTATAAAAAGATTTATTAAAAATAAGTTCTTTAAAGAGAAAAAGTGTGACATGTATATACATTAAATCGTCAAAACCTTCATGGGGCTTATAATACAAACTATTCCAAACAGAAAAAGAAACAGTCAAATTTTTTTTAATATGTCATGCTTATTGGAACAGAATAGCATTTGGGAAGACAAAAAAACAACACAGCACTCAACCATTACGAGGAAAACCCTGAAAATGAAGACTACTTGCAAAAGTGAAAGTGAGTAGCCTCATGATTCTACAGACAGAAACTAAGACTATGAATGGCATCTTCAGTTGACAGAGTTCATCTGACAACTGCTAGCTTCCAATTAATTCCTCATTTCTATTGTGAATTAGCAAATCTCAGCAAGTGGATTTGTGCTTATCTTTTCCAGCTCTACTGCATTAGGTACCAAAGAAAGTTACACAATTGCTGGTTTTCTCTTTAAACTCTCTGACAGCCAGAACCACAAAAATAATTTTTCTTAAAATTATTTTATTTTACAAGAGTGTTTTGCACAAGCAGAGGCAAGACAAACTGGCACATGATTCTGCATGCTTCAGATGACCTCAGCTTAGCTTCTCATTCCCAGATGCCATATTTAGAACTATATCCTTTCACTTGAGTCCTCTGAATTTCCTGGTGTTTAGTGCATATATACAGAGAGCTGAGAACTGCAATATTACAAATGTCTACCCATCCTTAGAGCAGAATGCACCCTAATCTCAGATGTATGCAGGGCTTGCATCTTCTGGTCTCTGTAGCATTCTCTTTAGTCCCACAGTTTAATCAGACCATCCCAGCCGCACGTGATGACTTTGGATGTTTCGTGTGGATGCCACACTGCACCGATACAGACTTTGTCGTGTGCTTTTAACCTGCTGTAGAGTTTTGTTGTCTTCCAGTCCCAGATGTTCAGTTTCCCATCTGCATCTCCAGATATCACATAGCTGTATTAACAGGAATAAAATGAAAGCTGTATCATGTGTGCAGAGTGCTTGTATGCTATTACAAGTAGCAACAGAGCAACAGAAAAGAGCTTCCCCCAGGGAGCTTCCCATCTGACACAGCCTGCAAACATTCCTAGCAAGGAATTAGCGTTCAGGCTGTGCTCTAAGAGCACACAAGTCCTGCAGAAGGTGATTCACCAACTGCGAGGTAAATGTGCTAAGCAGTGTGATTATACCCTGCACGGTGTTACTGGAACCCAAGAGAAAGTGCCACAAGTTTCTCTAAAATTATAGACACTTTTTCCTCTGGGTTTGCTGAGGTTATTCCCCAGTTTTTATAGTAACTTGTATCTTATGTACATACAGTACTAAATGTATGGGCACATTACCAAGCAAACAGGGAGGAAGAGATGGTTCTCCGAACAGTAAATGAGGATACCCGCACCAGACCTATGAACTGGGGAAACTGGGTGAGTTCAAATCCCAAATACTCTAAACAAAAGCACATAGTGGGAACAGATCCTGCACTGCACAACTCGTGCAAAAAGATGGGAGTCAGATGTGGAAGCCTCTCGGTCCTATCAGATGCTAAGAGTAAACTTTCTGTCCTCCTGCTTGGCAAGGGAGCTCTGCCTGACACTGAGCTAACAGGACTGTGCATTCATGAATGCTGCAGGGGGTTCAAAAGGAAATTTAGGGGCTGTACTCTCAAGTTTAAGATAAAGTTCACAAAAACTTACCTCATATCAGGTGAAAAATCCACTTGACAAGCGTAGCCAGCTACCATGTGACCTTTGAAAATTTTCTTTTTGTTTAATCTGAATCTGTTCTGAGCTCCAAAAATCAAGATTTGGTTATCCATTGACTGGCAAGCCAACCATTTCCCTATAAATGCAATAAACAAAGGTGGTGTCAGGGTGCTGCATCTGAAGAAACAGACCTAGCTGGGATGTTTTGAGAGATTTTGACAATTTTTCTTGCCCTATCTTAATCCAGATTTTCATTATGTAGCAAGGATCTAGGTAACAGTTGATATTGCTTCTGCCTGCTACAACTGCCAAGAGTTTAAACCTTATGTTTGACAGGCTTTGGGATGCCTATTCTTACAAAATGCACTCAGGACTCCACTAAAGCTCTGACTGTTCCAGCTATGTGCTGCATCAACCCCACTGACCTACTGTTAAGTTTTTAAGATACTGTGTAATCTTGCTGGTGCACATAATCACATAACTCAGTGACAGGAAAAAATCCATCTAGCTGCACTCTACTTGATCACCTATTTTGTGGGTACTCAAGAAAGTCATCACATCTTTTCTCTATGGGAAAATAGGTCTAAGGTAGACTGAGGAGTTTGCAACTATGTAGTATCCTCTGCCTTAATGGAATGCAATTAATAAAGATATTTTAGTGAAAGAAAAATCGAGGCTTTTCTAATCATAACTTCATCTCATTTTACATCTTGGCAATGCATTAATGATAATAACTCCTGCCTGAGAACCCAGTGATGATGATGTGCTACAGAACACCAGAACAGAGACTTCTGTCCCAAACTCAGCATACTGGCACTGCCTTTAAAGTCTTTTATGCAGTGACAACATAACATTGGCTGTGCAACAAGCCTCTACTCAGCCTAATGGGACTGTTAACAGCAAATCTGGCAACATTGTAATAATGGTGACACTAAAGCTATTTAAATTTGTCCAAAACAGATAACAGGAATTTTGCCCTGTTAGGATTTTCACTGATTACTTGAGGCACTAAACAACTATCTTTCTTCAGCATGATGCTAATTGAAGAACATAAACACCAGTGAAACATTAACATACAGAAACACTGAGATAATTTGGGATTTCTCTTATGCAATAATTATTTGGACTACATTCATAGCAGGAGGGAACAGGGTCATGTACAACATGAGTTTCTGCTGTAACAGTAGCACCACAAGGACTGCTGAACTTGCTTATCACTCTGCCACTGTTGTCAGTTCCCTCCATTGTTCCTCTTAATATTTTAAATACAGCAAAGAGCACATGGTAGCTCTATGGAGAATCCTTTTGCCTTGTCTGGATGAAGACCGAATTTTAAACTGACACAGTTACCCTGATATAAACCCTCATTTTGACATATGTGTTTTTAGAACTTTAAATCAAAACATAATCCAATCCAATCTTGGAATAAGTGCACAGAGTGACTGGGGAGGGGTTAGTCTAGGGTGAAAGGAAGATGCAACACAGCAAGATCACAGTGATAATAATCAGTAAGAGGTGCCTATGTAAATTAGGTCTAAGAAGGCAGTAAAGTGTTAACCTACCATTTGGAGACAAAGTCACGGCTGGCATGGAATGCATGCTTGGCTCAGCTATGTACTTGAAGTCTACAGGAATGTCCCTGCAAAAGGAAGAAGTATGTGTTTTATGAAGACATGGAGATGTTCCAAAGAGCTGCTTCAAGTCAGCTGATTTATGTGGCAACTGAACCATGGAGAATGTATGGTGGCATCCAAAGGAAGAATATGCAAAAACTCAAAAATATTATGAATGTCCACCCGAGAGCTCCAGATGCAAAGCCATCTAAAGCATAACCTGTGAGAGTGTGAATTTACCCCAGTCAAATGAACCAGAGTCTAAATTAAAGTCATAATTCTATTTGTTAAGAGCAAAACTGTAACACAAAGTTCCTATATCGCCCCCAGTATAACTGCAGTTCTTACAAAGTTCCTATTTAGGTAGCAAGAACATACTGACATATGCATGGATCTTACTAGAACATCTTATTGACTTGAGTTTTGTTTTAACTCAAATATTTCTGCCTTTTTAATTCTTCTTTTTTAAACATCTTTTTAAAGAAAAGGAAAACAGGATTTTCTCCCTCTCATCTCTTTGACATGCCCTTTTCCTCCTGACCTCCCCAACTGGGATGCCAACATATTCCAAATTTTCGCAGCTGAATTGAACTCTGAACTCCCCAGCTCAATTGCATAAAGGCTGTGCCAGTGCATGTTCTTAACATACACTGTCCTGTACAAAGGCCTAGGGTAAAAACAAGGACAGTCTAATCCTTACTCCACACAAGTGCCATTTGGTTTTGACTATATAAATTGAATTACTAACGGTTTGTGCATATTCACAGTATTCCTCATACCCTGCACTGGAAGACTGGAAAAAAGGGAAGGCATGTACATGGCTTTCTCATTAAGCAAAAGAAACCTCCAGCAGAAAATAGATTTGATTAATGTATTCTGCAGAAAGCACATGCAAAATGTTCTGTAGCAACATTAATTAATACAAAGGGGATGTTTATGACTTCATTGTCTAATTCACAGAGCAGAAGGGCTGCTGGGACACTCTGGGAGCGGAGAGCGTGGGTGGCTGCCTCGTCCCAGCTGCCCGAGCCCTGTTGGATGGCAACATGGTTGGCATTAGCAAGGTAATTATCATCCTGCTTTATTGTGGAGGAAGTTATTTCCTGTCATCTTAAGTTAAGCAACACACACAGGGGCAGCAGGGTGAGAAGCTGCTCTGTTGTCAGGAAGCGACACAAATGCTCCTGTGAGTTAAAATCATTTATTCCTCAGAATAAGAAGGGCAACCCACTTAATACACTCCATGGATAAAAGCACGCACTTTAGGCCAGGGATAACCAGCTTCCAAACAGGCAGACCTAGGATGGCTGTTGGGCAGCAAATCTGTGAAGATTCCACATCATCTCTGAGGCTGATCAACACAACAGCACAGGAAGTGCAGCCCCTGTGCCACACCCTACCCAAAACGTTTCCAGCTCCATTTGCAACAGGACACAAGGTTATTGCTGCAGCAAGGCCAGGCCCTGATCCACTCCCACCACCCAACACTCCTGCAGACCAACAACCTTCTGGAATCCTCAATGCCAGGTAAAACCAATCCCACTGGAAGCCCCATTAAAGTCTCATCACAGAAGATGCATCTCAAATACGGAATTGCTCTGCAGTCAGAAATTTAAATGCAGCACCAGCTGTTTTGCCTTCTCCTTTTACAAATGAAGGCAGGCTCACCTACTAGAATTTATTCACAACAGCTCTGCTTTATGCTGATACCTACCAGGCACACTTAGGACAGCAGCAGGATATGCTGCATTAAATTATTAGGCAGAATAAAGAGATGCATTTGTGTTTCACGTTTGCTTCCAGTCAAATTGCTAAGTAAGTAATATCAGCCTGCTCCCTTAAAAAAATTACCAACACAGATGCTGTCATGGTTGTCCGACCTCAAAACTCATGTGTCATATTTGTTTTTTGTGACAAATATTTAAAATTTAAATATTTTAAAGTCTTTCCCCCACTTCATAGCATTTCAAAGGCCAAAAAGTTTTAAATATCAGAAATTATATCTGCTAGCCAAGATTTAGAAGTGTTTTACTCTAGGGTTTTGGTACAACTTCTTCCCCAGGCAAGAGACAGAAAAATCTTTTTAACAAAAGAAGGAAAAGAACCAAGCCAACCCAAACCCTCGGTACAACCCAATCCAGTTTTGGGACCTACACATCATGAAGATGTCTCTCAGGAGACTACATTAACTCCACCAGGAGCCATGGGCAAAAAGACCCACTGAGGGGCACAGATTTACAGAGCTGACAAGCCTCCAAAGCCTGTCAGCATAACAACTAAATTGCCACTGCACAGTTCTTGCTTTGCTGGCTGACTTGGAGGTAAAAAGAAGTAACAGCCTCCAAAGTTAAATGCTCACATCTTTTCAGTGCTTACCCAAGCAGGATCAGATGCATACAAAGCAAAGACAAAATAATATTTTGCATTTCCAGAAGAGAACACAGTATATGATACCCACGCCAACTTTAATCTCAATCATATGAAATGCAAAAGCAGGCAAATTTTCAATACTTCCATTAATGCCAACTTTAATATCTCAATCACGTGAAATGCAAAAGCAGGAAAATTTTCAATACTTCCGTTAATATTCCTAAATAAACTACATAATCTACAAGAGTCTGTACTATACTTGAAGTTTGAACTTTCAGCAACTAACCAACTACAATTCTATGTACAGCCCCATAAAATCTTTGCATGGAATGAATCCTTGGGAAAGGAGATTTAAATTCTCAGGAGTTCCTCACTGTGAAGTCAGACATGCCATCCCATTACCCATCTCTGGCCAAGTCAAAGTGTTTACAAAACACACTACAGAATTCCTCTAGATAATTGAAATGAAGTAATTAGACCAACTTATAATTACTAGCTTTTAAGGCCATACTCAGGTCATAATTACTTCCACTTTATTTCTGTAGGATACTGAAGAAACATTGTGCTGAAGAACATACCAAAGAAAAGTGCCAAGAGGTGCAGCAACCAAATCACTGCTACGTAGCAAATAATTCTTCTTATTAACTTGGGAAAAAAGGATTTGAGAAATAATTTGCCATGGAAGTTTCTGAACTCCAAAATCTTCCATAATGAATGCATTAACTTAGTTTTAAGGCACTTTAAAAATCTGGATCTTGAAATTATAGAAATATGCCTACAGACCAATAAGCATATGTCATGGTAGGTTGTGGGGAAACGTTTTCAAATCATCCCAGGAAGATGGCATTACATTTGCTCTTTATAAAACTGAAGAATTTCCTAACAACTGCATTACAGAATATTGGATAGAGTCAAGTTTCCTATCATTTCAACAAGGGAGCTCTTTCTTCAGTGTACAAAACGCTATTACATGTCTTTTTCCTCAGAAGAAAAAAACTCCTGCTACTGGAACAATCAGGTTGCGATGTTCCCATGCCAGAACCTTTTTGCCTTTCCTGCTTTTCTCCACAGACTGACTAAATCCACCCACTTCACTATTTATTTCAGCCATCACACAGAGCTCGTAAAACAAGGGCAATCCAATCTCAAGGAAATAACAGATTTGTGCAAGCGAGATCATCCTCCCACTCAGCAAAGAGGAGACATTCCTTAGCAGACATGGGATTGTAAAGATTTTTCTTTAAGAAGCTCAGTAAATCCATGGGTCTACTTGTGAAGTACTGAACAGAGGCTTTCTTGGAGCAGCATATGGTGACAGCATTTTATGTCTAGCCTAAGCCTGGGTTCCCAGACTTTGGTCATTCCCACTGCTACTGGCAATGATTGCAGCTGATCACAGACAAGCTGAGGATTTAGCTGGCTGCTTGGGTAAAATTCCAATACCACAGACTGGAGTTTCTTGTCTAGGCTACAGGAAAAAAAAAAAAGCAAGCAGCTAGGAAAAAACTGATTAGTCACAGAACTGTCAAACTAGTGTCTGTATTATGCAACAGCTTTGCATGTGTGAACAGCAAAAGGAAATGAATACCTCAAGATATGGGACTGATTATTTCAAAAATAAATTCTCAAATCCTAAAGAAATCTTAGAAGTTCCAAATTCAAGATCTTAGTACCTAGAACTTTGCAAAAAACATTTCAGATAGGAGTGATCTATTTTCTCTGCAGGTTAAATGTTAAAAACTGGAAGCCATTTCAAATATTTTGTATTATTTTTTCTTGAAAAGACTCTCCCTTTTCTGTCATTTATTGTATTCATACTGTGTGTACCAATTATTGCCAAAAAGCCAGACTAACATAAAACAAGAATAAAGCTACACTAAACTAGTTATTTCAAACATGGGCCAAGTATCATATAATACTGTGGACATCCAAGTTCAAAGCATTTAAAACCAACACACGCCAATTGTAATAGAGCAGAGATTGCTTTAAGAGTTAATTTAAAGACTAATACATCCTTGGGGAAAGGGGAGAGAGCAGAGACCACTAACAGAGTGCAGTGTGCTTCTTCAGGCTGATAGGGCTGTCTTATGTTTTCTTTGGGGAAGAGGAAATCAATGAAGTGTCTCAAGCATTAAGTCAGAACAGGGTTTTAAAGCTTTTCCTGAGCTAGCTAGAACTCAGTACACTCCAGTGGCCTATGTACTATGTGTACACTTCTAAAAATGAACTCTTCTCAGTTTGCTCACAATATACTTCGAGGTAAAATTCAAAATTTTAAACTTACCATTCCCAGACTCTTAAACTCTTGTCATCAGATGTACTCACAAACCTTCTATTTTCATCCACAAACACAATGGTGTTGACAGCTCCCAAATGCCTATCGTATTCCTGCACAATCTCACCACTTCGAATATCCCACTACAATTAAAAAAGTCAGAATAAGAACCTGATTTTTACTAAATACCAGTAATTTTAGAGCAATAAAAAATTGAGTAGACATACCTGTACAATTTTCTTATCTGACATCCCTGCAACAAAGAGATTTTGTTTATCTTCATCAGGATTGAACTTGACACAATAAGGAACCTTCCTGTTGGTGAATCTTGAAATACATTGCCCTGCAACAGAAAATCCATTTATAGTGTATCAGGTTGGAAGTGCTATGGGCTGATTGCAGATACTGATGGGTTGTTTGCAGATACTGAAAAAAGTACTTTACTAAGAGCAGACAACACTTCTTTTAAAGTCCTTGAGAGAATTAGAGGACAGAATTTGCCCTGCTCTTTGATTAGACTGTCTTTCCCATTTGTGTGCATGCACCAGCACAAACATGCACACACACAAACTGCTCTGTAAGTTTGCTACAGATTCCCAAACAATACAACTGCTCAGTACCTTGTATGCCACCAGGACATAACAAGAACATAAGGACAGGTTCAGGATATCACAAGCTGACTGCTGTATTTGCAAAACATATCTCCTTAGGATCAGAGGTCTTCTCAACAAGAGATACAAATTTGGGCAAGAATTCAAGACTAACCTTGGAAAAGGGTAACAGCAATCCAACTGCAAAATAAAGCCCTGACCTCCCCTCTTAGCCCCAGCCACAAATACCCTGATAACTCGTCATCTGTAACTTACAGGAGACGTGTTAATCCAAAAGCTCTGTCTAAATAACTGAGCTCAGACTCAAGTTCAGACCAACACTGGAGAATTAGACTTACATCGTTCTGGCTATCACCTGTATAAGATTAGTGGCACTGCTAACCCAGAAAGCTAACAACTTTTTCAAACATGGGAACTTTCTGCCTTAGGAAGAGACCCAGGTTTAAAAGAATACTGACAAAATCTATCTGCATTTCTTTTAACTTAACAAACTATTTGTAGTAGAATGTTACAGAGCATCTCCCAGGCATGAGAGCATCAGATCTACCCTTCAACTCTCTAGACCAGCAGGTTGGTTATCACCACCTTTTTTTTATTTGGAGTGTTCTTAAGGTTAAGCAAAAGACCAAGGGAGATAATTTTTCTAAATTAAGCATATTTAGGTGTAAAGAAGTAACTTTTTGCCTGTAAATGTAAACATGCAATTAAATGATCTGGCAAGATGTCTTTTTGCTGAAAATTGTTCTAGCATTACAAATAACTATCAAACTTCTCAAATAAAAAGTTACATGAAATACAGGTAGTGTCAGTTGCACCACTGCAGATACAACAAAACATATGTGAAAAAAGACTAATTATTTTGCAATGAAAGCCAAAACAGTGAACTACAAGACAATATGAAGGACAACTGGAAACAACCTGAATGCTGAGATATCTTTGTAGTCACTATTAATTAAAACCAGTGCCAAATAACAGCACCCACAAATACAAGCCTACCTGTTTCAGTGTCCCAGAGTTTTAGATAGCGGTCATATGCAGCACTAAGGAACTGAGTGCCTGCATTGTTAAAACAGATGTCTCGAACAGCTTTACTGTGTCCTACAAAATAGAAAAAATGCAATGGTAAACTTTCATCCATTCATACATAGAAATAATTAAAAAAACCCCAAAAACCCAACCCATATTACTCAAGTAATGCTCCAACAATGCAAAGAGAAGAAAATCACTTCTCATGAGAACTAGTAAAGAATAATTCAAGTAGAAAGAAAAAGTAACTCCTAAAGAATAGTAAGAATAAAACCTCGTAACACCCTCACATCTCTAAAACTCTGGAGAGAGAAACAAAAGCACTGCACAGGACCAACTTGATAAACAAGTATAAACTTGTATAAATTGATACACAAGCAGAACTTCAGAAGAAATTTATAATACTCTAATAAATGGCAACATCCAATGAAAAAGAGGAGAGACAAACACTACATGAGACTCATTTAATGGAGAAATATTTAAAACTCAAAAGCAGGTACAAAACATGCAAAATATTAGATCAGAAAATTAAGAACGCTTTCATCTGATGTTAATCTTGCTACCCTTCAGCCTCAATACTTTTATGTGACCACCACATCAGACTTGCAGTTCTTTTTAGTTTAAATATTGACCCAGTAATTGAAATATAGCAAAATGATAGGCAAATATGGTTGATAATAAGAACTTTGAGAAAAACAGACACACTGTTCAAAAAGAGCAGTCTATTGAGAGAGAGCCTTTTTTGAGCCATCATCTTTGCCACACTGCTGTCATCAGAAATAATAGGTGAAAAAAGACTTCTTTCTTGTTACTCAACATATATTCACTGTGTTCCAGAAATGTTCCTATTTCAATAGGAGAATCAGCTACTTTTGTTCGGCATTCAAGGTTGCTACGAAGTTTGTATTTCTCTCTCTCTCAGCCATCTGCTTTAAAAAGCACCTGTTACATGAACAAAGACTGCACCTGAACCTAAAAAAAATTTCTCATGCTTTTGCACTAAAAACTCAGCAGAGATGGAATGACCTATTTAAGGAGGGATCAGACCATTAGACACCCTCACCAGTTAAACACAGAGGGTTGCTGTTTTCAACACGAAGATGGGGCAATTTTATGTCAAAATTTTGCCTTTGAAAATAAGTCTTGCATAAAGTATTGATGACTGTAGAACACTAATGTTTTGTTTTAAGGGTTGTAAGGTATAACACATCAACATTAAATTGCTTGGAATAATGACAAAGTTCTTAAAATGTGCATATTTTTTAGTTCTTACTGCCAAGATCATTCTGAACAACCACTGCCTTGGATGCACACAAGTCCTCTCTATGACAAATTAATAGGCTAACCTAAATCATATTCTTCCAGGAAGTTGTTCTAGACATAGATAAGTTTAAAAAAAGACTATTACCAATAAATGTTCGTAGACATCTTCGATCACCATATACTTCCCATAGCTAGGAAAAAAAGGATGGGGGTGAAATATGTCAATTGTTAAAAGATAATGTTGCTGAAATTAAGTGCAAACATATGTCAAACACCTTTTAAGAAATTAATTACAAACATATACCATGTACTGATTAATCACAATCTATCCAGAAATTCACTAGAATGCTGTCACCTTCCTCTCAGCAAAATCCCCTTAGAAGAACTAAAACTCCCATACCATATTCCAACTTAAATGATATAAGGTTTTGCTACTAAAAGAAAACCAAACCCAAAACATCAGTTTTCTGTTGATATATGCTGGACTGAAGTGAGATTAGTTCACACCACAAATGCTTCGTAAAAGATTTCAGCAGAGACCTATTATTAGTTGTAAAACTAGGCTTCACAGAAAATGAATTAATATAACAACGAAGGCAATAATGTGAGAAACTTGAGACCTTCTAAATGCTATTATAAACACCTAACACTGTTCTAACACAGACAAAAGATATTTGGTAGAAGTACCAAATGTTTATGTATCCTAAAATGCACCGTCTGTATTCCAGGATGTTATAAAATGTATTCATGAAAACAGAAAAATAACTCACCTTAATTTTGCAATCCATAGAGCAGGACAACATTATATGCCCAGAGAGAGGAAACAATCTGACTGCACTGACACCCTACAAATAAGAACATAAGTTAACAGTACATGGATAATCTAGAAGTTTCTTCAGTTCATTTGCCCTCTTTTCCAAGCAAAAAGCTAAAGCTTATCTTCATGAAATATACAGATACTGTACCTTGAAAAGAAATAACCTGCCCACATTCCATTTTAGAAACAGTGATGCATTTTGAACAAATGTTATTGGAAAAAAGTTGTTTCACTTTAACGACTGTATATATAACCTTCAACATCCACACCATTACTATGGCAAACACAGCAAATAAATACTTTTTATTTTGCAAAACACACAAACAAACTGGGGGTTAAAGGAACTGTCTCTGCATAACAAGCCTTTTCAGATGGGGCAGGTATGGAATTGTTAAAAAAAAAAAAGTTTTGGCCAGCTCAATTTCTTACATGTAGTACCAATGCTTTCTACCCACTGAGCTCAGATTTCCTGGGCACAGCATCTTCACAGCTGTCTGTATTCCAGGTACTGCTTTCTGGGAAGTCCGAAGAACCCCCAGGTACTCGTGGTTTTAATGTCCTTCCTTTCTATTTCATGTTGATTACTCTATTCATATGCCACCCAGTTCCTCCTTCCCACCTTTGGTTGGAGCTGGGTATTTTATCCTCCCTATTATTGTCTACTTATATCCCCCAGCTTTTCTAAATTTGTCAGCCCATTTCTCTTTTGCCTCTCTCATCGATATCATTATTCATCCTGTTTGAAGGAAAAAACCATTTTACACATCAGTCTGTTGTAATAGGATAATAGGCAGAGGAGGGACTAAAGCTTTGGGGAGGAGATGTCATTCTGGAAAGCCCTGATAGTTGCAGCTATAAGCTTGTTGATGCAACAATCATTTAAGAAGAGCTCAGAGATGTGACTCAACTGAAAGAAAAGGTAAAAGCTAAAAACATTCCCTGTGTCCTCCTTTCTTCCATCTTCCAAATATTATTAAGGTGATGTCCATTGCAGCGCAGCATATTCCCTCTCAAGCAATACTTCAAATTAGTGGCAAAAGAAGCAGCAAATTGAGTATATGCTGTACAACCCTGAGCAGTGAAACACTTTTTTAATGCCAGAAGTGTGTATATTGTTTTGGTCTTTGACACAAGAAGGAACTGTGGATGTTAAGCAGCATGAAAGAAAACTCTTACCAAGACACACCTCTCAAAGGTTATTAACTATATTTGGGAAACCTGTAATGCTGATGCACCACAATCACAAAACCAATATAACTTTACCTAAGTTTGACACGAAATAGCCCTGAAGTACTCTTACTACAAAAAACCCTCAAACCCCAAACATTCTTAGGAATCTCTAGAATCAGCCTTATTGTTATTCACACTGTAGTCTAGGAAATAACTTCAAATCCCCCTGAAGTCACTGAATAATACTTTTCCCTTTAAGGTAGGTCAGGAAGTCACTATGTTAACACAAAAGTATGTGCAGCTAGACAACTACAATGGAGCAGGCAAATACATTGTGTTTGTTCACCTTGTGAGCATGTAACTCAACTAATTACATGCAGAGTATGGTAAAGAGGAAAATACTGTTTCCTTCTACTGATTCTTCAGTTTTATAGAAATTACTAGCTGCAGACAGAAAATAAAATGGGTTGTTGTGCTATATGCTCACAAACATTCCTACCTTTGTATGCCCAGACCACACATGGATTTGTTTCTTTGGAAGATAGCATTTCTCAGGTGGTACTGTAGAACGAAGATTAACCCCAACATCTTGAGGGACATGAAGATAAGATCTCCCCTGATAGTCATACATTTCTTTAACTGAAAAGGTAAACACAGAATTCTGAGAATCCATATTTTAAGAGGTTATAATCTTTGAAAGGCTCAACAACTCACACAATTATGGTTTTCTCAACACAGCTGCTCTGCTGTAGAGCGAGAGGTGAGAGAAGGGGTATAAGAAAAACCAGCTTCTTCATACAGATGTGGAATCTAATTTGACATCAGTTAAACTCAAATTATGTCATTTCAGCAAAGTCTGCTTGGAACCTTACAATCCAGCCATTAAGACAATCTTTCTCCTATCCATTTTACTCATCATCAAACAGCAAGAGAGTTCCCCTGACCAGAAAGACTTTGCTTACACTAACACTAGATATAGATTAAACTGCACAACTCTAACCCTGACTTTTGCTTGCAACTCACATTCTGTGCTATGTCAGTCATGTCAACGGAATTACAAATCAAGGGAAAAAAGATTCATTTGGCCAGCATGAACCAATATTGGTCAGCAGCAGCCAACAGCTGCTCTTTAAGTAGATTTAAGAAGTGATTGGACAGTCAGAAACACAGGGATGCATTGTGCAGGAAATGAATTATTTCAGAGTAGACCTATGTTGGGTAGCCATTACAATAAACTGTGCACTGATTAAATTAATTTCTCAGTTTCTGGAATGTTGTTATGGCAGTTTTGGTTGTGCTCTTGCACAATATCCATGCATACACATATCCATGCAAAAATGGAAAATTTCTGGAATGTTTGCATGCGAGAAGATCACAGTTTATACGGCAAGGTCCTTCACTGTGAAATTTCAGGTAGAGAGCATGAAAACTTGGATACAAAATAATTAGTCCTTAGGAGGCTCAGTGGCTAAAATGTCATGTTTGTTATGCTCACTGCTGTTCAACAAATGCCGTCATGATCTGCTACATAAACAGAACAACGTTCTAATGTCAGCAACGCTTTTCTCACAGCCACCGCTTCTTCCTCAGTGCACACCAGAAAGGATGCTCACAGCTCGTGTGTGTGAGCCTGGCTGTAGAAACTGGTACACAACGAGACACCCTGCCTACCAAACTATCTGCACCAAGCAGTGCAACACAGGGCTGTTCTGTATGCACACCGCTGAAGTAGCAGCTTAAAAAAATTACTGAATTCTACTTGATTACCAAACCATTTTCTTTGAAGGTACCACATAGTACAGGCTTCTGTAGGGTAATTAATTGATACACAATTATTCATAGTATGACTGCAAGAACATTTACATTAAAAATTGAGTAAGTGTAAAGTCCAAGTGATTTCCTAAATTGTTCATAAACCATAACTCAGAGCACTACCTGCTGATGAAAATACTGACACATAAAACTACAATAATTCTGAAGCTGAAACTAAGCCAAACTCACAACTTCAATATGTGTGCTCGGTGAAACAGGAAAGGGATACATGCTTCTAGTAACATTGAAAATAAATAAATAAAACCAGTACCCTGAAAAATGATATTTCCACACTGCTCTTCACAGTACAAAGTGGAATTAGTCCAAAGTTTATCTCTTTCCCTGTCCCTTATGCTTTTGCCTCTGAGTGCTGTTATCTCCAATACAGAAGCATCAACGTGCTGAGGCTGTCTGCCATCCTTACTAATTAACACAGCAGGCAAGAAAACACAGCGAGCTAGAAAATGAGAACAGCCAGGAAGATGCCATTACCATGTAATATAGTCTTCTCCTCTCCAGGTTTATCATCTTCTAGTTTTCCTCTCTTCTGCCTCTTAGCTGTTATTTCATCCAACTCCTTCTGCTCTTCCTGGAAAAAATAAAACACGATCTCTTAAAAAGTCAGCATTCAGAATCACATAACAGAATCCAGAACTGTACTATTGTTTACCCACTATTAAGAAGACATTTATTTGCTAAACAAGATTAGAAATATTTCTAAGTATCAATAAAGAGAATACCCCTATCAAAACCATAAAAGCTTGGAAGGCTATGTACACTGAAAAGAACTAATATCTTTGTATTCATAGACTAAAGCTAAGCACTGACTGGACAAGAAGGATATCTGTTAATTGGATGGTTTAGGGTGGGTGGATTTGTGTGTGTGATATTGGGGGTTTTCATTTGCCATTTTTTTTCCAAAAAGTTTTACTTTAATTTTTTGTTTCTAAGCTGTTTCTCTTAATCAGACTCTACACACAGATTGAATTAATTTTATTTCCAGAAAGTGTTCCAAATAACTGAATGCAGAATATCTGGAACATCTTATTTGGATATATCACCCAAAATGTTTCTATTACCCCAAAGCATAGCATGGATCTGCTTGGACAAGCATTAGTGCAGCTGGACCTCTGCTGAAACCACTGCCATGTACTAACAATTTATATCCATTTTGTTAAAGCAGGACTTACTTCTGATGGTTTGGCCACTTCTTTTTCATCAACATACTTTGCCCATGGTCCCAGAAAACCATCAATATTAGATGCATCATTCTCCTTGAATTTCTTCCTTTTTTCAATTTTCCTCTGTCCTGTTTCAAACACTGTTAAACCTGAAGAAGGAAACAATACACTAACTGCTAACACAGTATCATCAGAGGCTACATCCTAGTCAGTTCAAAAGAAAAAGCCACCACCACTGCTCCTTTCAGTATTAAGGACAACATGGAAAAAGTATTTGAACAAAATTGGCCAAAGCATTGCTCACTTTTCCAGCTATGAACACTGCTAACTATGCACAGTAACAGAGTAACCACCTTAACTGTGTATCCTTGCTTTGTTAGAATATTTAACCATGCATATAGCATAAATTTTTAACAGTAAGTCTGCAGACTGTATGAATATATCAATTTTCATGCTTTAAATAGTGTAGTTTTTGAAAGCAAAGTCTTCTTGGCTTCTGATCCCTCTGAACCCTCTTGGTTTGAAAAAAAAAACCAACCCCAAAAAGAAAATAAGACAAGTATCCCAAAACCTCAACCCCAACTGTGTATTTTAATTTAGAAAAAATTAATAGAATTATAGAATGGTTTGGGTTGAAAGTGACCTTTAATGGTCACCTATTCCAACCACCCTACAACGAGTAGCAACATCAACTAGCTCAGATTGTCAGATTGCTCAGAGCCTTGTCCAACCTGAACTTGAATGTTTCGAGGGATGGGGCACCCACTACCTGTCTGGGCAACTTGTTCTAGTATTTCACCAACCATATTGTAAAAAATTTCTTCCTTATGACTTAGTCTGAATCTATCCTCCTTTAGCTTAAAACCATTACCCTTGTTCTATTGCAAAAGGCCCTCTTTAAAAAGTCTGTCACTATTCCCTCCAACCACTATCTTCTTCTTTCATAGAAATACTAGCTTTTCACAAATATTGCACCCTTAGAATTTCATGTGTCAAAACCACTATACAATATAGATATGAAAGGAAAAAATGAAAAAACCCTGTAGGTAATTATTTTAACATCTTTTAAGTTTTTCAAGCTTGTATATACAATTATGTTCAATTTTCAAACAATGTTTTTCTGCAGCAGCAGTAATACTCATCTAGTGCAAAAGAGTCAAAAGAAGCTTTACACAAACAAGGGGAAAATAGGCAATGTAAAAAGTTAAGTAGTGATCAGAAGGAATCACATTAATCAAGGGTTTTCTTAAAATGAAGTACAAAATTCCATTATGAAAAGGGTTTTTTAAAATGGTTTAATCTTAGTTATTTCCTTCTTTGGAAGGAAAGAGTGAAATAAGCTTGTATATATTCTGAGGAAGAGGACACAGAAATAAAGATCCTTTGTATACCCATGTGAATAGGATATTTGAAAAAGACATACAAGGGAAAGCATAACCATGACATTTACACAGGTACATTTTTCCAATGCAAACAAATCACTTTGAGTATTAAATATCTTGTATCAAAATATTAATTACAAACCTCATGCCTCTGGTAGTCAGTCCTCCCAGTGGCATGCCACGCTGTTACCATTTGGCAACCTTCCAGTGGTTTTTCTTTTCCAAATAACCCAAAGAGCTTAACTTTGCTAAGCAGAGATAACATGCAGCTCCCAACAGGAGTGCCAGAGGTTGCACACAGAGTGATCAGTTTGCTCCTGAGGAGCAGTTATGGTGATTAGCTCAACATACAGGTATCTTAATGCAGACACATGACAATTCCAGCTAAGACAGAATTTAAGAGGACCAAAAAGCTGTTTCAAATTGTACTGATAAACTGTATTCATCCAATGGCACATTGCAAATCCTATTCTGAAATTTGTCATGACAACCTGAAACATTTGCTACTTCAAGAAAACAAAACACTCCAATATCTCTCTTCCCCCTCTACATTAAAATTGCAACACATCTCCTCTTTATTGTGTTTTTGGACGTGGATAAGTCTCCCATAATACCTTCCTTTGCTAATACCTATTCCATTTCTTAGTAAAGAAGAATGAAAGAAGTTAAAAGATGTAAGTAATTTATACAAGATTCTGAATTAACTACCTTGATTTTTTTCAGCTTCTTCTACAGAACCAATATATTTGGTAGCAGCTTCAGGATTATCTACAGAGGGATCTAGTGCATAACCTGGAACAAGAGGAAAAAAAATACTGTTATTTCAAGCTTTTCAGTTTTGCACAACTTTTACTACAACCTCTGTCCCTATGCAAATTCTTTCCTGTTAACTCTGGGGATGATGAAGGACTGAAACTTTGGAATCCCATTAGCTTTTCACTTGGCCTGAGTGTAAAGATTACTATGAAGTAGTACCACAAGGCCCTTGAGTACATATTGCTATCAGAATTCTTAAATTTGCACAACACAGAGAAATAAATAAATAAATGTAAAAGGCAACAGTTAACAACATAAGACACATAACATAAGATACAAAGGGTGGGTAATCACAAGAAGCCAAGTAACAGAATCTGATGGGAAGGGACCCCAGGATGCCCCTGCTCTGAGTGAGGTCAACACTGAATTCAGGCCAGTTTGCTGTAATGCAAACATTAGATTTTGAAATGCCATAGCAACCTCTTCCTGTAGTAACACAGCATAAGGAAAAGACTAGCTCAAAATCTTATATCAGTGCACTCAATGTTAAAAGGATGCTGCTTTAGTACAAGGCTGCTCCTTGGTTTGCAAAGCCAGTGAGTCACGTGGAAAGCAGCCAGTGGCTGCTGCATACACAGAGCCCTCTGGCTTCAGGAGCAGCCTTCTGCTCTGCCCACTACTTCTGCTGGGCCAAAGACTGTCATCTTTGGCAGTCCTGGGGTGGCAGCAGCTGGAAGGCAGAGGACAGAGATGGGGGAAAAATAAATCAAATAAAGTTTTCTAGGGCTTTGTGTGTATTCTGTCCTCCAGAGCAAAAATTACTTAATCCTCCTCCTGCCACAACTGGGAAAGCTTCAACCTGAAAGGAGTTGCTTTAACTAATGTGGATGATACCAGAAGTAGAAGTCATGGACTTTAATTTGTAAAAGAATTAAGTATTCACTTAATTCACTTTATTCACTGACTACAGCTATTGAGCCTTGATAAAAACAAAACAAAACAACCCCAACCACGACAAAATCTGCCGCATTTAGTCTTATAAATAATTTATAAAGTGAACAAGCATTTCATAGTTATTCAGGATATTTACAATTTTAATACACATTCAACTTTTTTTCTCCATTTCTCCTGAAGTGGATAGCATAATCTTTTAAGATAGACAAATTCATTTGGTTTCCAAGGAACAGGTGGTGCACTGAACACTTACTGACCACCATGGCTTTTTTTTTTTTTTTGGGAAACACTGCACCCTGGTGGACATAACACCAATTTTTATTAAATATTAAAGTGATAAAATGTCTCTTGGGGAGTCAATGCGAATTCCTCTGTATCAAGGATGGAAAAAAAAGAGAGAGAAAGCTATTAAACCACCAGTAAAAGCAATCATACACACATAATGAATTAAATTATACAGCATACAATCCAATTCCTGTATTTTTGTTGATTCAAAGAGACAATCACAAGCAGGGGGAGATTATCCAGTCTCCTCTGGAGACCAATGGCTCATAATGGCCCATACAAATGCATACAAGTTGAGAACCTATCAATATCATTCCAACAGCCAAAGGAAGGAGATTGTCTCCCCAAACAGTTTTCAGAAAGGCTACTCTCCTAGAACGTGGTCCAGTTAATTTCTTTTTAGATGCTGGGGAAAAAAAGTACTATTGAAATTAGTAGAAGAGGCATTCCAAGAACACAGCAGGTATTCCCAATACAAATAGAACATTCCACCTGCCGACCAGCCCTGGAGTTTCAAACCTGGTAAAACCCAGCTGTGGAACAACATATGTCCAGATGATCCATGAATACAATACAGGGAGAGAAATATACACCAATGTCATCTTACAAAATATACATTCCCACTATTCCTCTGTCAAACAATAAAATAATTTATCCTAGACTTTCAGTAGGATTTACTTCTATGGATAACCAAACTGAGCCAACACTCAATTCCCCTAATTTAGCTGCCTGCTTTTACTAAGCCACTATTTCAATGAGTTCCCTTCCAAGCTATAAGGTTTCTGTTAACAGTAGAGAGATATTACTTTGGATTGCTGTCAAAATCAATACAGTGGTTTACTTGTCCTCCAACTGTATTGACACCATCTCTGGGACTCTATTTGCTTGGTACTTGTAAAAGAGGGACAGTATTCTCATGAATAGGGCCCCTGGGCCAAGCACAGCTTCCCGTGGAAGTGGAGACTTCTTATAGTTGAGTTGAATTTGGTCCAGCATCATTCTCATAGAAAAGCTCTGAACAATTTCTACTTTCTAGTGGATATGTGAAAGGGAATATTTTCTTTCTGGCTGGGACTCCTAAACGCAGCTGCAAAAGACAGCTTGCTTTTATCCTACTCAGCTGGTATCCCACATAATGTGCCCTGACTTCTATGTCTCCTTCAGTTTTTGTTAGGAGGCAGATATTTCCCACAACATTTTAGCAATGAAAGATACAATTCCACCTACATCCATAATTTCAGTGCACCTGAAAATGGTTGGTTAAATAATTAGACTTTGATGTGCATTCCAGAAAGACAGCTAATTAAAGCCTGTTTACACCTCACTGTGCAATGCAGCACATAGAGACCCAAAAGTAGCTCAGGTATGAGGAAAAAATACAGCTGGACTAACCCACTCTACATTGGCATCTCTGCAGAATCAAAGTAATCAGAGAATGAAGTGCCTACAATTGTTAACAGGTAATAAGTGACTGTAGGTGTTGCATGTAACGTGAGCAGATTAAAAAAAAAAATCACAAGTGTTATTTCCATGGCAGTTATTTTAGGCTCTAAAAATATCAGTGTTAGTGATGACATAATCCTGCTATAACCAAGTTACTGAGTACTCAGAAAGAGCTTTGAGATTCATTAGACTTCAATAGAAGATTATTTCTTATTAAAAGGGACATTAATATCTTGTGAAGAAGAGATTTAAAAATACCAAATGTGGCATGAATGAAGCAGTCCACTATTAGGATGAGCACTGATGCTCAAACAGCTATGAAATGGCTAAAATATTAATGAACAATTTGTGTGCAGCATGTAAAAAATAATCTTTAATTCTGCTTCTGAAAATGTATATGTGCTCATATACACATTTTTTATCAGTACTCAAAAGGGAATTTTCAAGAAAAGAAACTCCTTCAGCTGAGAGCACAGCTACAGAAGAATAAACATGTGCTGTATGTTAGGACTTCCCAGTCTTTTTTTGACATGCTCCAAGGAAAAAATACTAATTGAAAAAATGATGCTAGTTAAGCATCTTAAATCATAATGTCTTATGAAGGGGGATTTTATTTTCTAGAGAGACAGCCTTCACTTGATAGTGGAAATCAAAATAAGAAGACTGCCTTACATCAATGGAATCAAACTAGGGTTGATTACCTAGGACTGCAGATGCAAAACTGGTTACCAATTTAAAAAGTCAGAGCAATTATTAGTGGTTTTCCATTAAACTGGGAAAGGACCCTTCACAAGATCATAAAATGCCTACTTGGACTATTTTATTCAATGTTTTTTATGGATTATGCCATCAGCATACTCCTTTCAGGTAGCTTTTAGGGGCAATAAGGTCTCCCCCTCAGGACTCCTTTTTTCCCAAGCTAAACAGTCCCAGCTCACTCAGTCACTGCTGATTTTAACCCTAAAGTGGAAAACATCTCCAGTGCCTGTGACAACTTCACTTCCCCTAACTCCTGGAATAAAGGGAACCTTACTGAGATGGGTAGGTCTCATTTAAATTAAAAAGGACCTGGCACTGAGAAGGTTGAAAGAGTCCTTTTTGATAAAATAGCTGGGGTACTTAAAGAACACCTAAAGAAATAAAATACTTTTAAAAAAAATACTTAAAGAAAAGTAGGCAATTTGCAATAACACACAATCTTTAGAAACCCACATCCTCAAGGAAAAGGTAGCACAGAAATCTGAAATCTCAGGTAACAAACAGTAATAATCACAGAATCCTATTTAAACTGAAGGTAGGGAAATGGAAAACCTAAGCACACATGCAAAATGACAGAGGCTAAAAATAATACATTGAAATATCTTGTTTTAAAATAATAAACTAACATAATTGGTAGGACAGTACTGACATAATTGGACATAGAATTACACTTTACCAGGTAGAAAGAATACAGAAATAAGATGATCATGCCAATGGGGAATAACATGCTCTATGCCATAGAAAGCTTAAAGACAAATCAGATTAAGAAGTTAATAGTGTTAATGAGCATTAAATGATCCTGTGGACTGAAATTTCAGGTCTAAGTAGTGGTGAGTACAGTTGCCAGAACTCCCAGAGTGACCATTAAGACAGAAAATGCAGTAACCATAAAATGGTAAGAGAATTAAACAACAGGTGCCAGGGAAAGAAGCACAGAAATAATGACATATTTTAGTCATCTCCTTGCAGCAGACTGCACAAATCTCACACCAAGATGTGATGATTTTTACACAATGTACTTGTACCATGAGGCAGTCATGCCAGAGATTCACATGAAAAAAAGCCAGTTTAGCAGTGCAGGAAACTTGATTTTAAGATATTCTTTCTAAGGACACACATTTTAACAATGACCATAATGGGGTATAAAATTAACATTGTTGACAAAGCAAAGGAAGATATAAAAACATTTATGACAATGATTTCAATCTCAAAACAGGAGGGCTATATTAAGAAGAGATTTTTAAAAGAAACAGAAAGTGAGCACCAAAGGGTAAAGCCTTTTCAAATGCAGGGGCACTTCAAAGACACCATGTAGGAGGAAAAAATACTAATGCCTGCCAGCTCATAAAAGACAACTTTAAAGCAACCAGAAGGAAGTGAGCACTGCCGAATAATAAGTAAAGAGAAACTATTAGAAATAAGAAACTATTCTTCAAAGAGTTGAAGTTGCATCCAGATGTGGAAAATACAAAGATCAAACTCCAGCACACAAAGTAAACTAAGGCAACCTGCTCCCAAAAGTGAGGGAAATCTTAGAAGATATAAAAACTAACGCTTGTCCTTTGCCAAAACTGGCAGGGACAGAAAGTGTACCCAACAATGTGTAGGCCAACTGATGACCAAGAACTGAAAAGAGCATCTGTGAGGGTTGTATTAAACACATGTTGATTATGGTGGAGCTTGGGTAGACTCCTGAGCCAGAATCTTTCTTTATGGGCAACAGGACACCATATCTACCTCAACATGACATGCCAGGAAACTAGAGTCAAATAAGTGGTAACAAACACCAGGATCAGAGGCAGTCACTCAAGAGATCTAAAGTCCAATCACAGAGCAGATACTCTCACCTAATATCACCTCAATATGACAGAAAAGGAATGTATCAAATACAATGCTGTCTTTCAAAAGACATTTCAGAGGACCTATGAAGAACTGCAGATCAACCTGCCAGACATTTGTACGGTTAGAAGATTCAAGGAATAGAAACTACAATAAAGAAAATGAGTATGCACTTGGATGAGCATTATATATGGCAGGAGAACAGACACCACAATTTTCTCTACAGGTAAATCACAATGAGAAAACCTTCAGAATATTTCTGAGGTGACAACACTGTGAATGAGCAAAGCTTAGTTTATCTTGGATACCTTTACAAAACCAAGTTAGACTGATTACAGGGTGCCTCAAAGACATTTTAAAAAACCCACAGGTCCTTACATGGTCAACTGATGAAAAGTTATTAAAACACTGTCAAGAGAAATGATTGGTTTGCACAGCACAGGAAAGTTGCTGGTGGATTCATTCTCAGGCCCATGACATTCAACATATTGATAAATGATCTGGAAAAATGGAGCAAGTAGCTTTGAGCAAGTTACTCACAGAACAAATTCACAGTGAGATTAACATGGAACTGCTGTGCACAGCTTTGCTCTCCATCTTAGGAGCAATACAGTGGAACTAGAGGAGACACGGAAGAGAGACAGAGACAAGGACAGCCACAGGCACGAAAAGGCTGCAGCTGAGGAACAAGAAGATTGATCAGATCTATCCAGGTGGGAAAAAAAAAAAAAAAAAAAAAAAGACTGAGAAGAAGCTATGGCCAAGATCTATAAAATAAGAAATCACACAGAAATGGTGAATAAGAAATGATTGCTCATTCCATTTTCCAGCATAAGAGACATGGGGATATGAAGCCAAACTAGAAAGCTGTTAAGTTCCACAAGTTCGAAACAGAGATACTTCCTCACATAAGGAGCTGCTAAGCTGCAGAGCTGCCTGAAAGAGGTTACTGTACAAAGAAAAATTATACAGGCTCAAGAAGCAGCTGGAAAAGTTTGTCAAAAAGAAAAAACAGAAAACCCCCAACAAGTTGTCTGAAAATTAATAAATATATAAGCATTGCCCTTGGCTGACAGACTGTGTATTGAAAAGAAGTATTCAGATGTATCACTATTTTCTTGCTTCCTTCTTCTACTCCTCACTAGATAACCCATTGCTGGCCACTTGTCTAATGGAATAAAGGGCTGGAAGGACCCTCAGTCAATGACAGCATGGATGTTCTCAATGATGTTATCCAAGCATCACAAGAAAAATGTACTTTTAAGAGTAAATACTTACTGCACAAGAAGTAGATAAAGACTAGTTGCCAAAAAATACTTGGCTTTTGTTTGTGATTAATATACAGGTTTCTCAATGAATATGTATAAATTTTCAGAATTATATATATTATAAAGCTGTCTTTTTCTTTGTGAAAGACACTGAGACAGTTGAGTTGTTTTGGATACATGATCTCATTTACAGTCACTGCTTATCTATTTGCCAGCCATTGCAGATTTGTTCAAGACCTGTCTTAATGCAATGGTGCTTAAAAAGAGTAACAGAGACCAGAAGTCTCAAGATCTGCAGCTTTTAAAAGAGAGGTTTACTCCTGTTCTTCTAATAGGTTATGACTCAGTCTTGAAAAAGATTTATGGCTTGGGTTTATGCCTATCAATTTTACTTGCATTTCTATACTTTGTATTTTCTGAGAAGATATTTATTGCATCCTTCCAAAAGGAAAAAGAGTATTGAAGAGTATTGAAAGTATTAATAGATAACTTCCTGACAACTTAAAGGAGCGCTGTTTTTAACAGATCTTCTACTGAGCCAGAATATCATGCTCACTTACTGCATCTTCTAGCTTGAACTTCAGCTTCTCAGCGCTGGCTCTTGCTGTTTAAATTGCCTGTATCTCAGCTTTTTCCTAGTTCCATTGTCACTGTATCCAGATCATTATCTGTTGAACATTTCTAGAAAGCTGAATGACAGCTGCACAGTTGCCAGTGTTACAAAGTTTAAAAATACATTTTTATACTCGTTTTTAATACAGCTTTCATGACAGTTGCTATACAGTGATGATATAACCAATAGAAGTAGTTTTGAGTAGACTTGCTAGCTTTATCTTTCTCCAAATGTAACTTTTCAAATAAAAAAAACCCAAATGAAACACTATATGCCTACAGGTACTTTTCCCCAATATCTATTTTACACACACAAAAAATGTTACATTTCATTTCAACCCACAAAATGTTACATTTAATTTCACAGAACAAAATCTAATCTGTCTATTCAGATCTTGAATAGAGGCTCCTACTTGTATTGTCTGTCAAGTTCTAATATCAAAAATACAGTCAAGTTAGTTAAAATCATGCTATGAAACTAGATATCCACTAGATATCCATTTCTTAATATTGTCATTTTGGTTATATTCCACATCCTAACAACTCAGTGAAAAGTACCTATTAGCTAAAACTGTGAAAAACTCTGTCATTAATATATTTCAATTTTCAGTATTTACAAGAAAGCTTCTAATAAAACTCAAGTACAAAGAAAAATTTAGAGTGGGATAGTCTCTGATGTTAGGCATTTTCCTAACTGTAATTATCCACTGTAATACCTAGCTACCAAAGATGTTAGCAATAAAGTCCCAATCTCATGCATCACAGAATGCAGTAAGTGAATTCAGGCAGGCATAAAGCCCTAACAAAATTAAGGATACTTGTTTAGGAAGGTGATTTTTGAGGCAAAACAGTTTGCAAGAAGTAGTATTTTGAATGTAAATATGAATAAAGAAAGACGCAAATCTGTTGTGCAAAAAGTTGAGTGTTGTGACATTTTAAGTTAACACAGGAAGTATCACATCTTTCCTAATAAACTGAATTTCAAGTATATAAAGGATACTTCATCTGAACAAGCACTTGCAATCAAACTTAAAACAGAAATTAAAGCTTACAATGAAACACAGGAAAAAAATTAACCATTGTTATATGTAAACACATGGGAGCTTTGTTCTTTCAAATGTGTGCAAAAGAATGTTTAGAATCCATAGTCTTTCCACATTTTTCCTATCTAAAAAAAAAATCAATTTTTCTTGCAATTCATAAAAAGTCTGTTTGAACCTCAAGCTTCCCCAAGACTCAAATGCTTTATTCTTTACTATTTACAAGGGAAAATGTTATTCAAGATAAGAAAGCAGTTACTAGACGGAACACCAAGACAGTTCTTTGGGTCTGTCTTTGCCAAGACTGTTTAGTAATGCATTCCCATTCTCTGCAAATCTGGTCAATCAGTTTGCATCAAGAGGCAACCACCGAATAACCTGACAACTCAGTAAGGCTTCCTTATGGTTTAGAGGGAGTCAGAATCACATGAAAGAATCTATTTGCATAACAGATTTACAGTTAGTCTTGTGAGCAGTGTGAAATTTTGGTTTGTGTTTCCTACACTTGATGCAACTAATGGAAGGATTAATTAAGAGGGGCTTGCTAGGAAATCATACACTGGATTACAGTTCAAAATGGAATTACAAAATTAATTTTCCCAAATAAATACTATGATCTCTACTCATATGGATTCTTATGCAAAAGCCTTTTCTCATTTTATCAATTCTGATAAAAAGCAGTTTACAGAAGTTACAGTCCTATTAATTATTCTATCAAAACCATCATGACTTGTCCAACCTGGGTATGATAAAGATGGAGGTGAATTCCACTGTTAAGGACTTACCATATGTTGCAAATGTTCTTCTTTGTTGTTCAAACATGAAATCATTGATGTGAGCTGGTTCTGCATATCCAGAAAGCATGTTTCTAGGTGCAGCCATTTGCTGAGTCCTAAATGGGTTTTCTGGTCCAAACTTCATAAAAATGTTAAATCAAGGTGGAGCAGAATTAGTAATTTGTTACTTTTGTGTATTTACTTTTTCAGAAAAAAAAAAAAAAACCCACAAAAAAGAGACCTGTCTTTCAAAAATGGTAATGCAAAATCACTTCAACTTTAAATTTCTTTGCGACTACTGAACAAGCTTCTTCATTTATTACTTCACACAGTAATCACACAGCTGTTCTGAACTGTTAATTTCAGGATTGAACTTTCTAGCACAGAGCTTTCTGCACAGAGCTCACGTTGATATGGGCTACTTGATACTTGCTGATACTTGACAGAACCAACACATACCATCATTCAGTATGGGACCAGTACAAGCATTCAGAAGACAAAACCCAAAGCTGTCCCACAGCAGGTCTCCCTAACTAAAACATTTACACATAGCAGCACTGAAGCAAGCTAAAAGTGGTACTTTTGTTCACACACATCTTGGCTTTGATATGTTGCAAACTTGCTTATGAAAAGGCCAATTTATGTGGTTCCTCAAAAGGTTTTCTAAACATAAAACATAACAACGTAGAAATTTGAGACTGATGCCATATTTTTCTACCTAGAAGGTTAACCCCTGGTCAAAGAGAAGACAAACTGTACAAAGAAGCTAAATACAGAAAAAAGTTAAATGCTTGAACAGCTATTTTTATCTTTCAGATAGCCTGTCAGTTATAACAAAATGGAAAGCAGTTCACATGGCACCAGCAGTCTAAATTCAGTCTTAAAAGGTTTTTCACTATACAAATTTAGCATAGCTCAAGTTACTAAAATTCTTAATACTGATGTGAATAATTAAACTGAAAGTACTTTGATTTTAATGTTAAATCCTCCTCTTAGAAGTCTTGTATCTGCAAGTCTTACAAATGTTAATTTTGCCCTAATGAGCACAATGAATAAATAGCAAAAATGTGAAAAGAGTAAAGGACCACTTCAATGCAGTTCATGTTTAACTCAACATCTTTATAATGCTATTTTCCCAGCTTAATTTTTAATTTTCATAGCCATAAATCTGATAAACATTTTAAGACTCTTCTTAGAAGAGCTTTATGCAGAATATTAAAATTCAAGCACTAAAAATACCAACACACTTGTGTAGAATCTATTTTTTAGTTTGCCCGAACCATATTCAAAAATGCAGCAAGCATCCAAGGAAGTTGTCTTATAGGAAAGTCACATAAAACTTATACAACCTCTTTCCTTTAAGCCAAATGCATTTCTGCTCTAAAAACCAACATTGTTTCTTACCTCAGGTGCAAACATTGTTTCATAAGTGGGATTGTATTGAACTTCCTTGATAGCAGGATCAAGGTGGACTCCTGTTTCCACATCTTCCTGAAATAAAACAGACAAATTAATAACCTTTTTTTGCACACAGACATTTAAATATATGACATTACCTTCTTTCAGTCCAAATTAGGGCCGTAGTACAAGTTGACACTTCCAGCATTATGAAGGAAAAGAGCACCTTGGCCAAAGTTTCTATTCTACAAAAATATTGATTGCAAAACCAATGTCAGGTGGTCACTGAGAAACTTGTCTAAAACACTTGAAAACTTTTGCATGTGAAAAATTATTTCTTTTTATTAAAAGATTTCATGCACATATTTTAAAAACAGCAGCAAGACTGAAGGAAGGTTTTTTTTTTTTAGGATATTTGAAAACCAGACTTGTAAAGAAGAACCAATTAAAATGGTCACAAATTTAATATAAAGGTATGAAAGCTAGAACTCTACAAAAGGTAGAAGGCAGAAATCACAAGCAACTATTCTGAAAGACAGTTACAAAGAAAAAAAATTACGTATCAACACTACATACAAACATTAAGTATAACAATGATTTTCACAAAATCCAGTAGTCCCTTATTTCCAAAAGGTACATTTTTATACTGAAAGGTATGAATGCAATTCAGCTTTATTACTTAAATACATTTGCAAGTCTGATGTGACAAAAATTTAACTTGATTGATGAAAGGACAAGAAAGAGGGATTAACCAAAAGAATAACTTCAAGCAACTCACAGGCAAAAATTCAGAAGGGCACATGCAGCTGAAATAGAAGACAGAGAAGAAAGAAAATGGCTGACAAGGTAGCAGTGCCCAAAAAGACCTGGTTCCAGAGCTTTACAAAAGCTCTTTCACATCAAAAGGACCCCATCCCTCATCAAGACCTCAGTTAATGAAGGAGAACGTTATTTTGCAGGATTATTACTGCCATTGCTTCCTGTATCTTTATTCTAGAAAAACAGCAATTGAAAAGGACTCAGAATGTGCTAGTATACTGACAAAATCCCTAGTAATCATACTGAAAAAGCTATCTTAGCATCCTTGCTTAGTCAGTGCTTATCTACAACAGGATCCCAAAGCACTTGTGACATACCAAAGAAAGTGGCACAACAGAGAACCAGATTTTTGCAGTTGCTTCATTAACAGAAAATTATCTCAAATAAACTCAATCTTGCTTTATATTATAGTATCTCTGACATAAGAGAATAGCTAACAATACTGGAAGCTTTTTCTCTCCCCAGTTCAACAGCAGGTCACTTACAAATTTGCTCATGCATACAAGATTGAAAAGATTTTAAAACCTGATTTTCTAGAACACAGAAAAAAACCCCAGTACCTAAAGATTTTTGGCTTGTTACCTGATTATATTTGATTAAAACTGCTCAACAAAGGAAAATAAAAGAATGTAAAAAAAACCTGAAAACAAAACAAAAACATGACATCAGCAATCCCACTAATTGTTTTTCTACTAAGGCCACTGTCTTAGCAGAATTGTTAAGTCCAACCAGAAAGCTTTACTCTCACCATGTTATCAATTATTTTAACAGGCAGCTCCAGCCATTGCAATGATCTTGTCTGAACCCTCAGCACTACCAGTTCTCGGCCTGACCTCATTTTTCTCATCACACCACCCTCCTAATTCACCGGGCTTGGATGTCAGCAACTACGGGTACATTCACAGCCCCGACTTCCATGCACTATGAACTTGCCTGCAAACAGCACAGCAGGCCCAATCCTGTCATTCAGCAAAAATCCCATCGCCCCAGTTAGAAAAAAAAACCAAACATGTCTCCAGTAAGAACAGGAGCATACCAAAACCACTTCCTAACCTGTGTTACCTACAAACTTACACTTCCTTTCACTGCTCCATGTCATGAGGATATTTTCCACAGACAGCTTTTTCAAGTCGCATCATACAGCTTACTTTTCCAGCTACACCTCAGATCTTGTCCACAAGACTCAACTTTTGAGAAAATAAAAATTCATATAATTGATAACAAGGCAAAGTTTATCTGATCAGTGGTTACTAACATTGAAACAGTGCTCAGCTTACATGAAATTAGGACAGTTTTTTCCCTGCTCTTTAATCTGAAAAAGCAAAAAAAAAAAAAAATCCAGATTTGCAAAAATGCCAAGAATTTTTCAGTTCTGCTATTTTTCGTCCTCTTTTCTTCCTGTGAAGTTCTATTATATGCTGCTTGGTAATTGAGAAAAGAAACAGATTGTGCCATAAAAGCTGATCCTCTGCTGCAGGATTACAGCAATTCTGGTTCTACTTCGCTGCTGGTGGAACAGTGCTGAGTCACTTGAAAGCCACACAATATGTTCACTCCTAGACCACCACAGGCACATTCTTTCTGTGTGAAAACCACCGAGCCTTGAAATTGAAGCACATGTTATATTTATAAGAGCTACACTCCTCAAGACCTCCAGTTTTATTCACGTTTTCATATATTAGGGCATCAAATGACAATCTCATAACATGCTGCTGAAGCACATAATGGCTATCTTTTCATTATGTCATTTTGCTTTAAACTGGGTAATAATTTGAATGTGGTCCAACTACCCACTCTACTTTCTCAGTATTTTTTAAAAATGAAATCTTGATAGGAATATAAAGTATTGACACAACATATTGCCAAATGTTAGTCCATGGCAGGAGTTCAAATTGCAGCAGACAAATTATCCTTTGGTCAACATCTGGTAAGTGCCATTTTGTACAGCATTATGAGACTCTAGTAGGTAGCAGAAACATTAAAAATATTAACCTAGCCCATCATTCATTTCACCAATTGCCAAGCTATCTGCATTGGTGTAGTTTGGTTGTGGCTTTATTTTTTTTTTTTTTCCAGATGAGAGGAAAGAACTCATGGGCAACCTCTGCACATGGTGACGATCTCCAGGTACAACTGCATGCACTGCCACAAGACCATTTCAGCAGAACTCATCTTTCAAGGACCCAGAAAGCAAGAAAAGGTAATACAGGTCTCACAACACTGTCCCTTTATGCTGGCAACAGCCTTAAGTGCATGCATTCCAGATGCATTTGCCATAGCTCCAGCTGACAGGGAAGGGATCACAGGAGCAGCAGTCTGGCAGAGCTGTGACTGAGATAAGGTAATCTAAGAGATCACCTCTCTGCTGTGCTGTAGCTTTTCCTTTGGTCACAGGAATGATTTATCTAAAAGCTTAAGGTGAGCAATCCATCGTGTGTGCCAAGTGTGACACAAGTGGCTCTGTGGGATGGGAGATGATCAGCAGTTAAGCTGAAAGAGGAGGGCATCTGTGATTTCAGTGAAGGGCTGAGTACTACCCTAGATCACTTCCACTCTCAAAGGCACAGGAGCCATAAAAAGGGGGGTCAAAAAGCTCTCAAACAGATACAGTGTTCCTTTGGAGAGAGTGAAAAGTTCAGCTGTATGACTGGCAGAGAAGCAGCTGCTGTTTGCTGCAACTCAGAAATTGTATTAATATGGACTTTATGGCATGCTGTAATATCATTAAAGGGCTGTACACCCCACATAACCTGGAACCCAATAATTAAGGTTTTAGGCAGCTATGTTTTACTGAATATGGCTATCTTGAAAAACATAATAGAAAGAAGCTGCAAACTTAGCTCTATGTGTCACCACTCTGCTTTTCTCAGCCCTTGTAACAAGCACCCAACTGAAATAAAGCAGCTACATTGGGCACCACACGCCAGGTAAGACACATGCTACTGAAAAATGTTTAAAAGAAAAAAATAACATGATTGAAGGCCTAAGAAAATATGACCTGACTAGAAAAAAAGAGCAATCTAATTCAGCACAGAAGAGATTCAGATTATACAGCTTTGCATAAATAAGGACAATCAAAAACTGAAAATGTTCACTCCACAGATCCACTGAAGTTTGGTAGACTGGTTGAATGAATGTCTGTCTGAATATAATGGCTTATATATTCCAGCTTCATCTCATGCAAGCAGAGAGTTTTGATGCCTATATGTTGGTGTTTTTTCTTTTTTTTTCCTGGACATTTCAGATGATAAACCTACAACATTCCATTTCCCCAGGTAAAGTCATTACTAGTTAGTCAAGTAGCTAAAAAAGGGCAGGCTTTAAAGGGTATGCTTTGCATACCATTTAATTAGTTTTAATTATTGATCACATTAAAATGTGGTAAATTAAGACCACATCCCATGAGCCACTGAGACTTAAGCAGTTTGTCACTTATCTATTTTTGCCTAAACCACTTGGGCTGCCAAATGCACATTATCTCATTCTAAAGATTTACAAATTTATTACCAAGAGATAAACAGCACTTGCAGTGAAGCTCCAACATTAACACACGGCTGTTATCAGCTTTTATTCTTTCTACCCATTCATGCACTCCTAATAGTAAATTACTGCCTCACTAACTTCAACAGAATAAAAATAAACCAGCAAGAAAAGCACATGCTAAATGGTTTCATTGAACTAGGCTAGATTCCCAGGATCTTGCAGGATGACAAGTTCTAAACAGCTACTCCCTACAAGATATTTTGTGTCAAAGAAAGCTTGAAAACCCACCACGTCAAAGAAAACAAACATTCCTAACAAGTAACACTTCCCAAGTCCAAAAAGGTGCTATCACTGCAACAGAATTGTCACGTGCCACTTTGTATCTTTCTTTTCTCCCTAGCTGGCAGCATTAGGATTTAAAACACATTAAGAGTGACTGAAGTCTATTTCCTCCCCTCATGCAAAACTTCTCTGGAAACCCGCATAGTGCCAAAAGTAAACTAGATTCAAAGGGAACTGACACTTCCCATCCCTTCTCACATTAAAGGCAACACAGCTCCTGCACTGGGCTGGGCCAGCCTGGTTATTTTAACCCAGATAAATCTCCTCTCCTAAAGACTGCTGAAGGACATGCTGTAGAGAAGTATCACAAAATCTGCTCTGATCTGAGCCTTAACCTGGTCAGAGATCAAACAATAATTGTTCTCCCAAAAGTAAAGCTTATAGCCACAATGGTTCCTGTGAAGCAATTTCTTCACAGAAAGTGCAATTTCCTGAATTTCCTTCTACATTTATAATTCGAAAGTGAGGATAGAACTGTCAGCAGTGTTAGGGTGATTTTTTCATAGAAGTAGAAACAGTAGGGAAACTAATTATAATTAGGTTTGACAATTACCAGGTTGTTAGCAACTGGGCTCCCTTCCCCTTCTTGAACAGCCTCTATTTACAACACTGTCATGCTTACCTACTGCTTGGTGATGTCTTTGGAGAAAGAAAATATCTTGATTAACCTGTCTGCTGTTCCCACAAAAGAAAACATCTGCCTTATGGAAACTTGGCATCTAGGGGAGAGTAAGAGCAGAGCAAGGGCATTTGATGATACTTCTGTACTCTCCCAACAGCCAAATCTCTTCAGGTCTTGGTGAGACTTGAGGAAATCTGTGTATTTATTGACACCTCATCCTTCAATGGATCTCTTCCAAGTATTCGTCCACACTCTCCTTTTAACAAAATTCTTCAACACACTGTACTTCTTGGCATGACAGTAAGCCCTACCACACACTGCATGAAGAGCTGCATCCTTTTATTTGCTTTGAACCTAACTCCTACTAGACAGCTTATGGCTGCTGTAATGGAAGAGACAGTGAATATTTAATTCCTTCTCTGTGCTATTTAATCATTTTGTAGGTGTCTATCATATTTTACACCTCAGCTGTCTGTTTTGGCCTTCTCATTACCTCCTCATACAGAAGCAGAACTCTTCAGACAGAAGCCCAGCTGTCCCTCTCTGAATGTCCTGCAGTTACAACCTATCTTTTTCTGCGTGAAGGGACCAGAAGCACAAACTTCCATCCTCTGTTGTCTTTCCTCAAGTGATTTTAGAGGTGCTAAAAACAGTAACAGAAACATGCAACTTTCATCCAGTGGGCTTTCCAGTTTAGAATGAGAGTAGAAGTATTACTGGATTGGAGTCACCAATAATTATACCTGTTACGTATTATGAGCAATTTAACATCAAGATCAGCAACAGGCCTATTTCAAGAGGCAGACTGTCAGAAGAGGGTGTAACAAAAGCCAGCCCCTCCAACTTTTAAAACACAGTTACCAACCATTAGTACAGCTTTCAATTACAGAATAATTATTTTCATAGAAATGTGACTTTATGTAACTATGATGTACATTGAAACAAGGACTCAGCAGATTTCAGACCGAAAAATTAAATACATGTAGGAGTAACATCTTAGTATCATCATCTTTATTTGATATGCACACTTCAGTAGCCCAAATGCTGTCAGCTGAATGTGCCAACAATGACACCTGCTATTAAAGAGAGAGAGGACCTGTTCCTGTTTAAAGCATACATAAGTCTTTGGCCAGTTAATAGGCCAAAATTCTGAACCAGAAACAGCTAAAACAGTTAGAACAGAGAACACCAACCATTTCAGGGTCACACTCTCAACTGCCAAAAATGCAAACTGTGGTTGCCAGTAGTTGCCAGTCCCTGTAGTTGCCAGTCCCTGAGCACCTACATAAACCTTTGTGGTGGCAAGGCAAAGGGAAAACCTGTTGCTACAGGGTGGTGGAAAGCACATCCAGTGCTACTTGCCACTTATCACTAACACTCAGGAAATATCATAGACGTTAATTAGCATTTCATTTCAAATGTGCACAAGACAGCCTGCTGGATGCTGCGACTTGAGAAGTCAGATTTCCAAGCCTCTAAGAGATAAATAAATGTAGTCACTATACACAACACAACATCTACACAAAAATATGATAAATTGTGATATGAATTAATGAATGACAACAAAGTGAAAGAGTCCATCCACATCTTGGTCAATAGGCAAGAAACTTTTCTGAGCATGTGACAGCAGGACAGTAACAATGACAGTTATCAAGGCAAGATGCCTGATTTTGATTAGAAATTTGTTGCCTGTACAAAAAAATCTCTAAGCTAAACCAGCACCCTCCCCCCTCCCTTTCTGGTATTACAAAAGTGAGCCAATGTGCTACTGAACTTGGAAAATAAAGGTTCCCCCCGCAATAACGAAACAGAAACACCAACCAGCTTTTAGACTGCCCTGTCGAAGAGCATTCAGTTGCAGCTCTTAGTATCGACTTCACCCCACCAGCCGGGAAAACCACACAGGAAAACACCTTACACAGGGAACAGCAAACAAGTACCTAGAGAACTGCAATCAAGGCACGCTCTGAGATGGAGCTAACACGCTTTAATGAACCTGACCCCCGCGGCTGGAATCCACGGGAGCTCCCCTCCACAGCTCCGACCCCCACACCTCCAGGCAGGGCAGGGCAGGGCAGGGCCAGGCGGAGGCAACGCACCCCTACCGGCACCGCGCCCTTTCCGCCCCGCTTCCCCAGCTTGGGGCTGCTCCAGGGCTGCCCCCGCACTGTCCCGAGCGGGCCGTGCGGACACACCGCCGGGCAGGCGGGCGGCCCGGGCCCTGGAGGGCTGCCTACCTTCACGGCTACTTCCGGGGCCGCATCGACGGGCAGGGCCGGGGGCGCGGCGGGCGGCGCCCGGAGGTGCAGCACGGCATCGCGGCTGGCGAGCACGGCGGCGGAGCGCTGGGAGCCGCCCTCGGTCTCGGGCTCCGAGTCGGGCTCCGAGTCGGAGCCGCCGTAGGAGGCGAGCGCGGCGATCGCCGCCGACATCTTGGCGCGGGGGATGACGGGACGGGCAGGTCCTGGCAGCTCCGCAGGGCTCAGGGCGTCCCTTCCCCCGCAGAACGAGCGGGGTGCAGCTGCGTCTTAAAATTGCGGCTCGTTAAAACAGAAAACACACTCTAAAGGATAATTTTGTCACGGGATATATAGGCTTTTTGTGGGAGAACATCCCACTTGGCTGTTGATGGTGCTTAACCTTTCAGGACTCCATAGCAGGACTACAAGCTCCAGCATGCAACGCGGCTCAGGGCTCGAAAGTTTCCCTCCCGCGGCATCGCCTTCACTTTGCGCGGCGGCAGGGGAGAATATTCAACGGCACGGGGAGAAGTCCCAGCCGCCCGCTGGGACTTTCTTCCCCCACACAAAGCGTCTTCGCTGTCCTTTCGACAGAAGGCAGCGGAGCAGGGAACCCGGCCCCGCAGGACCCCTGGTTGTCACCCCCGGGTTCCCGCTCCCGGGCTCCCACCGCACCGGCCCCGTGCCGTGCCCCGGGCGGCTCCGCCCCCTCGCGCTGATTGGCCGTCGGCACACCCGGCTTCTGTTACGTCACAGCGGCGGGACCCCGCCCCGCCCACGCCGGGGAGAGGGAGCCCGGCGGGCCGGACTGTACCACCTGCCCGCCCGCGGGGTGGGGGGCGGCGGCGCATGGA
>VZRH01001496.1:1246669-1357593 GCA_013397555.1 Urocynchramus pylzowi | reverse complement strand
GCCCTCCCGCCCGTCCCCGCCGCGGGGACCGGGGCTGGCCAGGGCAGGGGTGCGCACGGGCGGCGGGACCGCCGGTCGGAGCGCAGGGGATTCGGTCCGGTTCCAGGGCAGAGCTGCCCGCTGGAACACTGCTACCATTGTTAGGAGGACTCGGAGATCGCGGGGGATGGCCGGGAGCGAGGAGAAGCACGTAGCTTCCAACTTCTCCCAGCCCGCTCCCGAACGCCTTCCTGCCGCCCGCGGACAGGAGAAATGGGAAGGACGGAGCGGCGGCCAGGGGCTGGCTGTAACGCCAGGTGTGTGCATTACACGCGCTGGCACCTGGAGCGGTACAGTGCCATGACTTCCCTTCGAGCTGCCTGTGCCTTCAGAATTAAAGTGAGCACACAGTGACATCTAATTGTGACACAGTGGCATTTAATCTGGTTAAATGCTCTACTTTGAATTTTCCACCCTTTTCAGCAGTCACGGTTTGAAACATTTGTTTTCTTAGCTTGAGAAGGTATCACTTGGTTTGATTTGCTTTTATAAAAGAATAAACGTAGAGGGCATATAAAAAGTGTCGATAGTGTGGAGTGGAGCAAGGTGCTGCATTAAGATCTGTTCTGTTAGACACAGGTATGCTGTGTCTTTGTATGCTGGAACAGGATTTTAGGTAAAAGTCCCACGCATTTCAACACCAGGACCTTTTGTTTGCATGTCCAACAGCTGAAACATGCTACCTTGAACTAGCATTTCATAGCTTAATGAGCTGACTTTTTCATTTTAAATCTATGGATGATGAATCCATAAGTAAGGAAAGCTATATGATGATTCACATGAATCACTGCTTATTAATATCAAAAGGGGTTCTTCCACTGCAGTCAATTGGTTTATTGGCAGCAGTTGTTAACTGATTCCATATGACTGCATTCCTTTTTCTCTTGGCATGCAGATCGTAGGTATTGTCTGAAGTTGAAAGGTGTACTTCCTGAAAAGTGAAAAATTTCAAGGTCTATTTGTGCAACCAGTTTGTGATATTTTATTTGGAGAACTGTGTTGAAAATCATTAAAGTAGTTCTGCCTTGTTATCCTTGAATTTTAAGTGTTTGATTCACAAAGCTTTGGTAGCTGACATAAGTATGTTCAACTATGTTGTGTCCAAGCATCCAAGTTCACTTGCCAGTGAAATGTAATCATCTGGATCCTAGATGCTTTTGTTGTAGAACCTATGAAAATCACTTACTGGTTTAAATCAGCTGCATTTCTGGTATCAGCAGTAGTAGGTAAGCAAATACGTGAGAAGGCATTCAGGGCAATACCATCTGAAGTTTCTCATTGCTTAAATAGTAGCAAATGTTAATTTTCAGCAAGCAAGATGATGTCACTTCTGGATATGAAAAACTGACTTGACTATGCTTTGAAAGTGTAGATGGCTAATATACACCATGATCTAAAATCTTTTTTTTTGTCAAAAAAGCTGAGGAGCTGCTGCTGGTCATTTGTGTTGAGCTAATATACTGGCTTATCTTGCCTATCGACTGCGTATTTGTAATTTCAAGAAGGGGTTGATCGGTATAAAACAAACTGAAAGGATGATACAGCTTTTCTAAAAAGCTCTGCTCATTGATTACTGTATGCTGTATGTTCTCTTCTAACTGAGTTCCACAGAATGTGTTATGTTATGCGTTGGATGCTGCCGGTTCCGAGGCAGACTGAAGTAGTGGGTGGAAGGTGGTTTGGGTTGCTTGGCTTTGCTTTCCATCCAGCTTTTTCACTGCTGCTTTGCTTGCAGTCATTTATCTTCCTTTGGAAAATTAAAGCAAGAGAAGCAAAAACTGTCTCCCTTTGTACAGCACTTTTATATATCAAGAGGGTCTTTTAACACCTGTTTGTTATTACTCCTAGTGGTAAATACTATACCAAGTATTACCATGTCTTTTTCCCTGGTAAAAGGAAAGATGAAGAAGTATTTTTTTAAAAGAGTGGTTCCTTGAGGAATAAAAGCCTGGCTTTTACCTTTTGTCCTTTTTTTCTTGTGTGTGGGTTTGTTCAACTTTTTTTTTTTTTTTTTTAATCTTGAGAGTGGTTGTAAGCTCTAATGGAATTTCTTTTTTCAGTACAGTCTCATCCTTTTGTGGATCGTCTAATGTCCAACAGGGTGTTAATGCATTCTGAATCCTTTTTCCTGTTTGGGACAATCACAGCATCTTGATTTCATGAACTTAGCATTTGATAGGTATCTTTGAGAATTCTACACCTCTGACAAATTTGGTTGGATTCAGCCAGCCAGTTCCTAAGTGGAGGAACACCCATCAAACCCCGCCCCCCCCCGCAACACTTCCTGTTTGAGTCTGATTTGCTTCGCAATTTGGGGTACAATATATTAAATTTCAGCTCAACATTTCACAAATTTTCCTTCACATCAGTCTTTTTCTTCCCTATAGTTGATAATGAAATGTTTCCCTCTGCTTTTAATGTATTCTAGCCTATTTTCTTTTCCCTTTACTTTCTTTCATAGTTCTTTTTTTGTTACTTTCCATGATGGGCATGCTTTATATCACACCCTTGTGCTTTCAGCTGGTTTTTCTTCCCCACAGAAAATGATGCATATAATCCTTCTTATTCTAGTTTTTTCCTCTATGTTTTTAGTACTCCTAAATTGCTATCAGCCCACTTGCATATACTCTCTCTTCTCATCCACCAAGATCTGTAAGTCTGCTGTTTGGAGGAATGGTTGGGAAAAAACAAACAAACAAACAAACAAAAGCACAATACTTATCAGACAGAGGATTGAACCAAAACACGAATTTCTATTGTCTGTGGGAAATACAGCATTTGAAAGAAAATTAGGGTTTTTTTGTCTCTTTGTTCATATGCTTTTGGCTGCTGAGAAAAGGTATCATGATGTAAGTCTTATCAGGTTACTCCTGCTGCATTTGGATTGGGCCCTTTTATAAGCACCTGCTCGTGTGTCTGATGCATCTCAGTGTACTCTAATTTAGCTGCTTGGAGACTGAAGCACATTTCATAACTCGCGCTCTGCTATTTCTACTACCTTGGAGCCTCTGACTGCTGCAAGGGTGATAATACCTCTTTTCTAGTTTTTGTTATTTTGGACTATGTCCCGGATTCTGAAAGATACCAAGGCGCCAGATTGCAAAAAGAGTTCTCTGTTCCAGTACATCTGTGAATCAGTCTCCTTAAGTTTTTTGGAAGGGATCTTGAGGTTGTCTGACACAGATTACATGCTATATATTTCATGTTTACAAGGTGTGGTTTCAAAGAAAGAATGATATGGGGTAAGACTGGAGCAACTTAGACTGTTGTACTTATTTCACATGACTTTGCAAACTAAGTAACATTTGTTGCAGAGCCACCTTTTTCCTAGAGGATGGAAGCTGTGCAGCTTCTTCGAACTACTCAGCTACATATGCAGTACTGTGAACTGCATCCTACAGCACAAGCTGAATGAGTACTGTGTCAGAGAGGCAGCAAAACTAATTATAGACTTCTGGGAATATAAACTTAATTAGCATAATTACAAATTTATGTTGGTTTTCTTAATTCTCTGAAAAATGTATTTTAAAATCAGTTAAAGGACAGAAAATGACGTCAAAAGTGTATACATTTCTGAAAATATGTGCCTGTATTTTTGGGGGAAGCTAGATTGACAGCTTGCTCATACTAGTCTGTTGATGTAAGAAATTACCTTATACATTCAAAGAACTACAGAATAACAAACAAATGTAGTTACATTTTAGCAAAGCTCTTAACGAAAAAGCAGAAATAATGGATAATTTTCAATGAGTTTATACCTTCTTGTTGGTTGACTTTTCAGTTAGATACTATGGTTGCGATATGAATTTAGTCTTCTGACAGCTGATTCCATGCAGAAGTAAAATATTATAAATGCCCAAGCAGTATGACATTTAAAACATTAGAAAACAGGAATCTGTTCTAAAGCCAGGTGTAGGTTTTTGGCATATAATAAAAGGTATTAAATTCTGTTGAAGCATCTTTTATAGCTAAGGCAATTGTACTGCCTTTCCCCCTTTTTTTCTGCTCTGTGGTAAGCTGTGCTAAGCTTTATTTTCTGCAAGTATTAATAGAGGGTCTGTTCTCTATTAGTCTCTTGTTTTCACAAATTTGAAAAACAAATTTCTTAGAAAATTGGTCAATAGATTTTAAGTTACTGAAGGAGAGTTTCCAACAAATACTCTGCAAGTGGTCTCAAAGTTTGCCTAGGGAACAGGTCTGGAAGTCATTGGGTGCTCTTAGTGAAAAAATATGCACACATAATTCTCTTCCTTTACAATCACAAATGCCTGTAGATAGAAGTATGTGATGACAACAAAGACTGATGGTAGACTCAGTAGTACTAACTGAAATCACTGAAATCACAAGTAGCTGGTACTGCTTGTGCAATGATAAATGTGCCTCACTAATCTACATTGATTGCAGTAGTAGCAGAGTGGATTAAATATTAATATAGTTCTAATTTGCATACACTTTTAAAAGGTGTAATTGAAGGTTCCTCACACCAGGCTATTAAATGAAAAAGCCATGATATGAGAGGTAAAATATTTTCATGGATCACAAAAATCTCTGAGAGGAATTAACAGAAATATTAACTTAAAAGAGACTTAATTTTTTCTCTTAAATACTGAACAGGAGCTGTCAAATATCTTTTATGAGTCATCTGTAGAATTTGATTCATAAAGTAGAATTATTTACTCAGGATTTAAAACGATTTAATGAAATTCACAAATATTGGTAAGGTCACCTGGGAAGCCTAAGCAAGCTTTGTGAAAGGATAGCAAAATGACAGGTAAAACTGTCACACAGGCAAACCAGTGTGTTTTGGAAGCAGAAAATAAGTTTCCATTTATATGTCTGAAGAGTTTCTAAATTAACTGTATTAATATTACAAAAAATTTGAGCATTATTACGATTTGATAAGGTACTGTTATCCAAATTATAGCTGTAATCAGAAGTGGGCAAAAAACCAGAGGAATTGCCATTGTATACAAATTCATTAATTCTTATCCGCTATTCAAAGTGCATTATTAACTGTCAATTAGTTTAAAAGAGATAAATCACAGTACTGTAATGAGTTTGATATGGTGGATATAGCAGAGTTTTTCAAGGGAATGAAAAGATTGGAATTATTTACCCAAGGAAATGAAAGAAACTGAGGAGTGGGCTATAAAATACATGTGAATTTAAGCTGTCCAATAGCAGATGTAAAAACAAAAAACCCTTCAATCAGTAAAAAGCAATTTTTTAGCATACATTTTTTGCGGGGAGAAGGGAATTGAGACTTTCTCCCTGTGTTTGCTAAATGTACCTGTATTTCTCTCAGTATATGTATGCATCTGTATACCTGTCTGTCATTCGCTGTTAGACTGTTTCTCTTGAACACACAGAACCAGCTTAAACTCCTTGCTTTACCTGCTTCAAACCAATAATTTGAACTTTGTTCTTTCTCATCAGAGGTGACTGCTCAAATAAATTAACATTCATTGCAGTGAGGTATTCTCAGTTTTCTGTAGCTGAAATCAATGTTGTAATTTCTGGGTTTTGGGGTAATTTTCTGGCTGTTTGAAGTAATGAACTATTTTACACAAAATGAAGCGGTCCATAACAGAGGGATAATGAGTAAAACTCCTTCATCAATAGATTGAATACTGAAATGGCTTGTAGCATGGGGATGGGAAGTTTGAAAAATCATGAATGAAAATTGATGTATGAACTGAAACTGTCTTAGACCAGTCCAGCAAGTTTATGAGCGCCCTTTTTGGGAGTGGAATCTTCTTTCAGAGTAGCTCTTTCATCTGGTATCTGCACTGCATGGTAGATGCATAGGTTTTGGAAAACTGAAAGAGTGACACTAAGATACTTCACTGGTCATAGTTATGCTAAATACTATATTGGAGTGGCTTGTCCAGCAGCTCCCAGTTGCCAGTTCTGATGTAATGGCTATAGAGTGGCCAAAACTAGAGTTGTTAGATATATTTCTCCAACATGACACTGTTTCTGGTTTGAGAATCTTTTACCTTCCAGGCATACTCAGGTTCACATAGATTGTCAGACAGATAAGCTGTACCAGATAAGTGGTTTTCCACAAAAAGTTCTCATTATCATAAAACAAAACCACACCCTCCATAGTGATTTTGGAACAGTAATTAAAAAAAAAATTGGGAAAATCATGTCATTTATGACTTGATAATATGTGGGAACTTCAGTAGTTCAACCAGCACTTGTAAAAGTGGCATGCAGAGTCAGCTTTTCAGTAAAAAAAGGAAATGCTTAACTTGTTAAATCTTGTTCAGCCACTAGCCACTGAATGTCTGTGCAGAAATGCTTAGAAAGGTCTTTTAACTCTCAACTGGTTCTGCCTTTTGTTGATATTAAAGGAGAAGGCTGTGATTGACAATTTTCCCAACTGTGTTTCCATGTGCAGTTGTGAAACTTAGCAAGCTCGAGAACAAGTGAAAATACAGGTTAAGTTTGTCATAGGTCTTTTTCTTTGGAAACCTCTCTTCAGGAACAAGGGCTTTACAAAAATTGTCTAATTTGTGGGGAAGGAACTTTTACTTCTATGCCACCCAGCTACCCAGTATGGCAAATGTTGGTCTCTGCTGGTAATACAGGACAGTGGTATTTGCTACGTCTTAATATTCTGAGCAAACTGCTCTGGCTGATCCTGTTTTGGGCAACCTCAAATGTCCAATGATTAGATGATCTTCACAGCAGGAAGAAAAATTATCTTACAGTTAATTCAGGACAAGTGATAGGTGGTTTAGACTGCTGTAGAGATGGTAATGAAAGTTTCTGGCATTGCAGTTTGGTCTGAATTTGCCCTTGTGCTGCAGGGCCCTACAGGGTAGCTGAGGAATGGCATTATATGGCAGGATACATGCATGTATCAGTTGTATGCACAGTGAACTGAGGCTACTCCACAGTCATGAAGATTCAAGACTTGTTCTGCGGAAGCTTTCGGTGTGGCACCCACTGGAAGCGGCACTGTCTGCGTCCCCAGGTGAGACAAAGGGATGCATTCTGTGGCTCTGGCTAGCATGAGTAGTCCACTAAAACAAAAATATCCCTGAGCTAAAAAGAAGTTAACAGTTTTTATTTCCCACAGAAATGAACTTCAAGCAAATCTGCCTTCAGCAAGTTCCATGCTACAGGGAGAGATTCTGTGCAATTCAGTCCAAAAAGAATATATGTTGTCTACCAGCTATGATGTTTCCAGTAATGGAAGTCAGCTATTAGGAATTATCTGTGTCTAACTGATTTAGCTGGACTTTAATCCATTCTGCTTTTAACTATAAAATTTTATTTCTTTGTCTAGAAAATGAAAGAAGTTTTATTAGCAAGGAGAAAGATTTTTGTTTATACTATTGCTCTAAAAGAGGTCCAGTTCTTGTGGGAGGAGAATTGGCCCTCTCTTCTGTCTGTCACTACTCAGCTGGTCAACACATTATTTTATTCTGGAGTGACAAGTGAAGTACATGTCTTTAAGCTCTGGACAGGTTTGTATTGCTACTATATATGGTCATCTTTCCTATCTGCAGGAAAGTTCAGAGTGGTGCTTCATGGCCCAAATGTTTTCAAGTACTGGCAGTATTCATTAAAAAATTGATAGCAGTGATATTACATTGAAAAGGAAAAGAAACCAATTGAGGTAGATGGGATTGATTCTTAAGATCTATCATTTTTCATAGATTCTTAACTACCATATTTATAGGCTGTCTTCTAGTAAGCTATAGTTTCCTCCTAAGTTTACTATCTGTTTATTCATTAGAAGTCTGATCAATGTTGCAAAAAGTTCAAAACCTGTGGACCATTCCTTTGAGTGTCTGGTGATTTGGTTAATACAGCATAGCATGTAATACTTGGAATGACTTTCTCATAGTGGATTGCTGTGGCCCAATGATGAGACATCTTAATAAATGTACGTAAATTTGTGACCTAAAATTTTTATTAATTCTGAACTTCCATCAGCTTCTGACATCATGCTCTCTGCCTTGGTATTAGAGATTTTCCATGGGAAGTAGCTGCTTAATGATCAGTATTGTCCTAAAGTAATACTTGGTAAGAAGTTTCATGTGGAATAACTTACTGGTAGGAAAAATCCTTGTTACTTTTAATATTTTTAATCTCTTGCCCTGTTGCGTGAAATAGCCCCTTAATTTTATTTTTCATTGTTTCTGGAAGTACACTGAAAAGCAAAGCCATTTGTGTATAGAAACAATCTAAATGGGTCATCTTCTGTGTCTGAGCATTTTCAGAAATGTAAGTGCTTTCCAGTAGCTCAGTGCTTTTATATGGAGCACTGACTACCGAGGCTGATTTTTGAGCCTGAAAGTGGTAAGAAGTAAGTGTTTCAGATTTTTGGAATACTAAACCATATGCTGATTACGGATATTCTTGTCCATTCTTGATTATAACGAGCCTCTTTACTAATAGTAATTTTTTTACTTGAAACTATCTGTGTTACTACAGAAAGAGTCTTTCTAGAAAAAAAAAAAGGATTAATTTTATTAAGCAAACAGATAAAAAGGTGGTTTTGAAATAGAGACAGTTGGAAAAAAAGCTTTAAGAGCTGTGTAATGCAGTCATAAAACATGTTGGATGTTGAGGTACTGTTCTGTTTTTTGGTCAGTTTTTGTTTTGATGTTTGCTAGAGAGCTAAGAACTCTGCTTGATGGTAACTTTCGAGAAGGCTGAGGGACTTTTAAGAACAGATTCTTCTCTACCTGTTTTATAACTCCTTTTTCCAGGAATTCATGAGATCATGCTGCAATATTTTCAAACATGCCCTATAAGACTCTTTAACTTAAATTTCCCACCTTCCTCAAAAGTCGGACTTCCAACATGAAGCTTTTAATGTTTGGGGCTTTTTTTTTCCTTGCAGTTTGCATGTATGCCATTTCTGCAAGTTAGCAGTTTAGCTTATTTTTCAAGATATTATGTCCATTTAGATCCCAAGACACATCTGTTAGCTTTATTTTTAGAGTGCTCAGCTACCTCTTAGCTGGAGTTGCAGACAAAATGATAGATGGTTGTGATTTCATGTTGAAACAAGAGCAACCATTTGGACACCGTTGTTGATAGGATTGTAGAGAAGTCTGATTCACCTGTACTTGGGAACAGTACTTTGATTCAAAAGAAACACTTCAGAAAAATATATGTTGTGTGTGACTGTTGGAATGTTGAAATATCTGGAGCCTTGTAGAAAGAAAATATGTATTAAGTGCACAGAGTTACTGCTCTTCAAAACATGAAGACATTTTCAAATGCTTAAAACAGACAATGAAACACTTGGATATAATTATAGTAGTAATATTGTTGAGATTGGTGTGGAGTTTTTTTTTCTGACCTTTCTTAATGAAAATTTATATCTGGTACGTGGTGGTCTCACTGTAGTGCATGTATGAATATTGGCTAGAATTATGCAAGCCTTTGAGATAAGATTTAATAAGTGACGTGAAGATCTATTTTAAAAATATAAGATCTGGAGGATGTATTGTGTGTCCTAACTGCTGAGTCATACACAAATGTTTGATCTTTTTCTTCTCTTATGAATCTTCAATTGTTTCGTGCTTAGTAGAACAATGGCAAAGGGAAGGTGAATATTATTCCAATTTGTGTTCGTCTATAACATATTTTTAATAGATGTGTTGTCCCCCACAGGAGGTAGGATGTATACTTTTGAACTCCCAGAAGACCAAGGAAGATGCTTCTGCTTTGTAGGGGACAGACCTAATATCAAAGATGGGTACTCTGTCTCCTGGCCACATTTTGTAAGGGAAAATAAGGACAGCTGCTTCATTTTTTGAAGGAAAGAATGTAAGCAGCTGAGTTCATCTCCAGTGGATAGCGAAGCTTGCCTATAGGTTTAAATCTGAAGATGGAAATTAGAGAAGGGATGGACTGTAAAGTTCACCTGTCTTTACTGTCATTCACAGATTTTAGATTCGTGTCGTACTGTATGTCGGTAGTCTGGAAGAGGTTAAAAGAGGTTTCTTCTCTGAAAGGCAGTCCATGCTGTCGTGGGCCATATGATGGGGCTGAGGCAGTGCTGGCTCATTTCCAGACATGAACAGAGAGCTGTCTTCAGCTGTCCATGTAGGTGTACTGTAAATGTTGTATTAGATCTAGGCTTTAACAGTACGGTCAGATTTGACAGAACTGAATGTAATAAAAAGTTACTTGATACAACATGTAAATAAAAGCAAGATGGGGTGGGGGTTTTTTGTTTGTTTGTTTTGGTGCTTTTGTTGTTGGGGTTGTCTGTAAAAATAAAATTGCCTGTGCAGCAGTGAAAAAATGTATCTTTTACAAAAGAGCTGATACACTTAGGTCTGTGGGAATGGAGTCAGTGTCTTTTAGTGTATCTATTAGAAAAGCTAAGTATGCCTTAAACTAAACACTACTGGTGATTTGGTTTTTTTAATACCTTCCCTCCTAATATTTCAATATGGAGTGAAATGGTTAGATGCACTTTGGGTAATTAAAATTTTTTTATAACGTATTAGTAATCTTGAATGCTGTTTGGGACACACAAAAATTAAGCTGACCAGTAGCTATCATATCATAGCTTGGTAGGGAAATGAGAATTGATAGACTGTGGAACCATGTTTCATTGTGATTACAAGCTTCTCTCCTTCACCCAAACTCTGGTCTCAGCAGGATCATGTTCTTCTGTGTATGTATTAAGCTTAAAGTCACAGTATTTTCCTCTCACTCTTCTAAATACAACACCTCTGTAAGCGCTGATTTACCATCAGCTTTTTTTTGTTGCAATGGAGCATGAATTTATGAAGGTGATTTATTCCTACAGGCAGCAGAGAGACTTTGAGCAAAAAATTCAACACCTGTCAGTGTTGTTCCCTCATTTTCAGTGCCAGATATGCTTAAGCATCTCTTCCTGAATCTGGTGGTGTGCTGCAAACCTTCACTGCTGTGATGCAGCTAATAAGAGCGTCTATCAAACTTTTTCTAAAACAAGTAGTTTTCAAACCTTTTTCCTTGGAGCTGCTGAGCATCTGTTTACTGCAGTTTGAGAAACACTGCCTTGATTTGACTGCCCCTGCTCAGTTGTACCTCTGTGCATATCCACAAAACAAAGCAGGGAATGAGGAATGCAGAAAGACAATAGGTTCACTGTCTTTCAGTGGAGAGAGGAAGGTACCCAAAACTGCTGCTTTGCTAAAGGGCAGTGATGACCTTCCCTTAGAGAATGCCATCCAATGCCTTTGCTCTCACCTCAGTGTTTGCCATCCACGGTCTGTCACACCTACCCAAAATGGCCCCCTTATCTGTGAGGGGACATTATGTTTCAGTACAACATTAAAAGCCCCTCAGATTGACAGCTGCTGTCATGGAGAAAGAGATCTCTGCAGATGTTGAGTGACTGCTGCTTTTTAGTAGCTGAAGAGCCTTGAGTCACTTTAATGGTCTGTTGTGGCATGTATATAATGGATATTTCACGGAATTCATAAGTTGCTCTTTGTCAGAACATTTTGAACTTAAGGTATTAGAAACTAATTGAAGTGAACATTTCCCTTCAGCCCTTGCTGACCTCTGCAATCCACGTTACTGCTTGAAATAGTAGTTGCATTCACTCAGCCATTAAACAACTTCTAGAGCTGTACTCTGATCTCAAGAGTGTAGTTCTCTTAAAGTTTTTTTTTAAGTTGGCCATAAAAGAAAGACAACAGCTACTGTCAGAAGTATTAAGCAGTAGTGTGCAATGTGAACAGGCTAGTTTAACTCGCTCCTAAATATAATTCTTCTAAAAATAACTGTACTCCAAACAATAAAAATTGACATAAGTTGACGGCATGTTTTAGCAGACCTTGACAAAATGTGGACTCTAATTTTTGAGCTTTTAGATAAAAAAAAAGTAAAAAATAACTGAAAAAAAAAATTGAGAAAATAATTTTAAAAAAATTAAACTCTTCTCACTGTCCTTGTCTGTTTTTTTGTTTTGTTTTTTTTTGTCATGTGAACACTAAAAGAAGTATTTAGTCTTCTGATTTTTTTCCCCCCATATCTCACCATTGTCTTCTCCTGTTTTCTGCAAAATGGTGATGCTTGCTGAGGGTCTAGTTTGAACAAAAGAAAAGATCCTCAGTTGTGGAGTAAGATAGTGTTCACAGTTCTTACCTTTTTGTTCCTTGCTAAGCGAGCCAGTAAATAAAATGCTTTGTTCTCTTTTTGTAGTAGAGGTAAGTGTTGCCTGCATGCTAAAGTAGAATGATGACACACAGGACTTGCTTTAATGTGTAGATATGGTACACAAGGCTAGGCGAGTAAATGTATTACAAACTGTTACAGCTGGTGTCAAGCTGTAACATTGTCATATGCTTGCTTAAATTGGTGGGTCACTTCAATGGATGTGGAAGGCTTAATCATTTTCACAGCGTAAGCAATGAGTTGTAAATTACAGTTACTGCTTGATTTTTTTTTTAATAGCTCTAAATAGTAATAAAGAATTTCTGTCCATTGTTATTCTAGCCATATGGCTTATCACTCTTTCAAATATTTTAAAGGTTGGACTGCTAAAATGATGTGTTATACTATGCTTATTTTCATAAGTTCATCATTATGTATCTAAACAAAAAACTGCATTTAATAGGAGTAGAATTTTAAACTGAAAGCTAGAAATTTGTATCAAAATAGAGAAGATAGCAAAAGAATAATGTGTGACCAATAAATTCTAGAATGTAAAGACTATAAACATTTTGCATTTTGGTTTATTTTGGTTTATACAAGTAGTATAATTTAAAGAGTTACTTGCAAGGCACATGGTGTGATTCTTGGGGCTGCCCTGTGCAGGGCCAGGACTTGGACTTTGTTGATCCTAGTGGGTCCCTTCCAACTCAAAATACTCTGTTATCTATGACTCGGTAATATGAAGAGAAGGTAAAATAAATCTTATGTCTCATGTTTTTTGGTTTTTTTTAACAATGCTGGTAAATATGGGGATTTTTTTTGAGGAGTACTTTTATATTGTGATATGTAAAGTTTGCTCAGGAAAGAAATTTTTTAGCTAACTCAATTTGTTTATACCTATGAAAGAATATCATTCTAGCCAAAACTTTGCAGTTACTGTTTAAAAGATTTGTTTATGCTTTCATTGTAGACAGAACTGTATTTGGAGAGAAGAAAATAAAACCATAACCCTGAGGGATTTTTTTTTTTAATTGTAAGAGTTTTATTAAAATAAAGATGCACAAGGTCAGACTAGTCATCTTCAATGATAGGTGATTTGTATGTGAAATCCTAAAGGATTGCTGTGTGACCATTCACAACTATAATAGATATAAATGTCATTTAACATCTTGTAGCATTTGTAATTGTTACAGTGAAAGCCAAACAGAACTTTTAGAGCTTCTCTGCTCTCTTTAACATCTGGTCAGCAGTGTTATTAAGGAAGAAAACTATTTGGTTTCATCTTATTATTGTCTCAAGACTGGAAGAAACCAATAACTACGAATGAGGTTTAAGAGGTGAAAAATAGGATTTCAAAAAGTATAGGAAATTACTAACAAGAACAGTGAGTAGCCTCAGGATCATGTTGGCAGTTATGTTCTGGAAAAGATTTGCTCAGGTTCCCAACTGAGTCTTAAAAACTCTGCCACCAAATTAAAGGAAGCCTCAAATGTTGTTGTCTGCAATAATAGTCTCATTTCTGGATATTACGAGATCACCATTATAACACAATTTACGTGGACATCTCAGGAAACCATTTTTTAAAGTATTACAGCTTTTTGTAATGAACCAGATTTAGCAAATTAAAATACAGTCTTGAAATCTGCTTAGATGATGTGCAAAATAACGTCTTTACTTGGTTTGTTCTTCTATGTCAGTTACTATGTTCAAGTGAAATCCTGACTCTATTAAGAAACTTCTGCTTTTTACATAGAATAAATAATTTTCCTGTAAAAGGAAGCTTTATATTTGTCTCAATGAATTTGTTTTTTTTCCCATTGGTAATTACTAGAAAACGTCTAAGTGGGAAGTCAGAATCTAAACCTTAGATTTATATTCCTTTTCTTTCCAGCTACAGACTATGGATAGAGAAGTTTTGCCACAAGAAGAAACAGTTTGGTTGAAGGGCTTCTTGTGTTAATGCAACTACTTAGATGGGCTTTGGGTGGGGATGAGCTGGGGAGATTTCAAAGTTCTTTTCCCAAGCCCAGTCTTTGGCAAGAAATCAGATGAGTACTATAAAGAAAAAAAACAAGCCACTAAGTAAGAGGTGAGTGAAAACTTGTAGCTAAAAATGCATTAGCAAAATGTCCCCTCTCATTCACTTACAAAGCTGAAACAAGAACACAGACTAGTAAGTCATAATTTGAATCCACTAATTTCACATTTTATTTTGTTTTCAAAGTGTGTTCTATCTACTTAATTTCTGTCCCTCCTTGGATAAAAGCTAAACCTGACAAATGTTCTGCAGGCGTGAGGAAACCCCTGTTGTGGTCAGTCTGCCATGTGTGAAAAAGAGAAAGAATTTTTGGTTCCCTTCAGCATGGAATGGGAATTATGATGTCCATAGTTGTCTGTGATCACACCCTGGTGTGATGAAGCTGCAAGACATATGGATGAGTGGGATCAATATATGCCATTATCTGTGAAAGCACTGAAGTTTAATCACTGAGTTAAGATTGGTGAAGCAGCGCAGCAAGGAACTGTAGGGAGGAGTCAGATGGTAGAAAAAAACAAGCATTAGCGAATTTTTTCAAATGCCTGCTGAATTTGAAGGGCATTGGAGGCTTCTGTGTGATTTCTCCCCTAGGAAAATTAAGTTTTAAAGCTGCCAATTTTTCTCTTAAATTATTTAAAGCCCCCACCCTTTTGAAATTGGTAGTAAAATTCTCAAGGTTTTCTTTAATGATGTATTAAATGTTGATAGCTTTATATATAGATATATATAGATTGTTTGCACTGGGAAGGAAGTTGAAAGAGAAGAGGGATTGAAGGATAGAAGATATGCTATAAGGAGGAAATGAATCTGGGTGCTGGAGAAGGGGGAAGGAAGATAAATGTGGTGTGTTAAACAATTTAGGAAAAAAGGAGAGGTGAAGGAGCTTTGGAAGAGAGCTCATGCATGCAGATATGTACATTTGAGAAGAAATAGAGAATAGCAGTTAGGGAAAGGAAAATAGCCTTCTTTATGGGAAACAAAATCCTTTATACAACTATATATAATCAGTGGAAAATATGATTGAAAACAAAGTGGAAGGAGAAAAGCAAGCAGAGAAAGGTAACAAAAATACTACGGATGCAGAGCATCAAAATGCAGATTCCTCCTAAACTATGGTCTTATTTAGGAAAATAAAACCACCTGAATTTACAATTTTCTAAAAATGTGAGGGAAGAGGGTTATGGGATACAAAACTAGATTAAACTGCAACTTGAAGCTTGAAACCCTATGCAGAACTGGAAAGCCTGTAGGTATTAGTAGAGTTTATTTATAAGCAATATTTGTTTTATTTGAAAAACTTCTAGACAGTCAGTCTAATATCTTGCTAGCCATTGTAATTCATCCTATGGTCTTAGAATATCTGTTAGGTTTTCATCTTACTTCCTGACAGATATTTTTTCTTTAAAGATAGCAACACAAGGTTTTGCAGAACCAGTTATTTAAGTGTGGGTATGAGACTTCAATGCCTTATGTTAACAATCTACACAAAGCCTCAGCAGAGTCTCGTTTTAAGAAAACATTATGCAATCTGAAACTTTATTAGTAACTTGGGCTGATATGTTGTATAAAATGCTTGCACTGTGGACACTGAACTTGAGGCAGAAAACCTGTCTCTGTTTTGCTTCTTTGTCTGTATTTTGAAAAAAATATGGATTTTATATGTATATATTTTAATAGTAATATATAATCTATATAGATACAATATTTTTATTTTAGTATCTATAAGGATCATTGATTTTCAGAAATATGCTTGTTGGAATGTAGGTTGTCAAGAAATTCTTGAGGTACCAATTTCATTAAGCAGTCCCTGCTGGTTGTTCTTGCATTCAAGGCACCTCTGCAGTTGTGTGGTCTTAGAGTAAGCAGGATTGGGTACTCATTCAAAGTCTTTTTGGTTTTGTGTTTTGGTTTTTTTTCTGGATTATATTTTGCTTGGATTAATACTCTCTTTTCAGAAAATTTTGCCTGCATGCTTGAAGAAGAAACATAGGGTAGAAACGTCAGGATTTCTATCTGTACTGCTTAAAAAGTAGTTGTTAAATTATTACCAAAGTATTCATTGCAGATTTGTGCAAAACTTTTCCAAAAAATTCTTTTCAAATCTATTTCTGCAATTGTGAAATCAAGGAGGCTTTGTAATTTATTTCAATAGAATCAGGCTCCTTACAAAAAGAAGTAGGGAAAGCTGAGTGGCTGCAGGGAATTCCTGAAGTTTCTCTTTAAAGACAGAAGCTGTCTTTTTCATTCTCGTCACAGTATGCTTAATTTTAAACTAGCAGAGTAAGAAAATAAGGCATCTGTGTCGATTTGGAACTGAACTTTACAGTTGGGCTTTTATCAGAAATAATTGCAATGAGTATTCTACACAGACCATTCTTTCTAAAATCTCAACTGTAACTGGTCCTTATTCTCCTTAAACTTGGACTGTTTTTCAGAGGAAAGTAATTATTGTAAATATGTTATTTCAAACTGGAGACACCCTATTCTGTGAATACTTTCAATTAACTTCTTAATTGTAAATGTGACATTATCGATGGGGAAACTTTATTAATGAACTTGGGGATGAGGGAGTTTGAAATAAAATAGGCAATAACAGTGACAGTTCAAATGAAATAAGATTTTATGCTGTCAATTCTGTAAGATGGTAGAAAGAGATTATTCTAAAATGTAATGAGCAGTTTACATTCATAAGTTAGTTATCAGTAATCTGATGCCATGTCAGACAGACATCTGTAATTGTTTATTTTTCCAGAAGAAATAAATACATAGTTTAAAATAAAACATTAAAATAGTGCTGGGGGGGGGGGCGGTGGGAGAAGGGAGGGCAGGGAGTTTACTTTGCATTGCATTCTTCTCAGAAAGTAATCTTTTAGTACATCACCAGGACCATTTCTTCATACGTTATATGCCTCAGCTAATGGGACACATTTTATTTTAGTAGTAATTCCAGTCTTCTTTCCTGTTTTATTTTGTATTGAAACAACTGTAAGGGGGAGATAGTCCTATAATTCTAAGATAATTACCATAACACTAGGAAAACTTGGTTAATTTTTCCAAACATGCGTTTCCCGATTCTTTTAATCCCTTAGCAGTTCTTAGCCCTTCACCGTCCAGGAGGGCCCTGTCCAGTTTCCTAATACTCGTTTTGAAGCTGGAACCCCAAAACCAGTATTCTAGATTTTCCCTAGCAGTACTGAGTTAGAGGCAGAATGATAACTTTTCTTTTGTTTGTTCTTATTTCTGGCTTGTTATTTTTCTTCCTAATACAGTCCAGCGTGCCGTTTGCCTTGTTTGTGATGCAAAGACTTTGTTGGCTTGTCTTCAGCTGAGGATCTGGGTCTGTTGCAACCCTCAGGTCCTTCTCAGCAGGGCTGCCACTTGTCCTGCCAGCTGTCAGCTCTATCTCCTTGTACACTGTTTCAGCTGACTCATTCCTCAAGTATCTCCATGTCATTCTTTCCACTATCATACATCATGAGTTTGGGTATAAGATTTTGTTTGGGTTTTGTTTGTCTAGGGTTTTGTCGGGTTTTTTTTCCATGCCAAACAGGATCAAAGCTATATGTCCACCACTTCTTACAATCTGTGATAATTTAAAGAATATTCAGGAATCAAAGACTTGAAAATGTGAAAGAGAAATGGTTCTGAACATCTTGAAGGCCCAGTCCCCAAAAGGCTTCCTTAGATTTGTGTCTTAGAGAAGAAAGCTGAATTTCCAAACTTGTAAATTACCAAGAAAAGGAATACGTCTCTTTTAATTTTCATCTTTGCAGTGATGAGAAGTTATTTCTACTGAACTGTTGTATAGTGTCAAAAATTCTGGAATTTCTTAGTCATAGTCCCAGCAGTGGTTATACAATCACTTTAACTCAGTGTTAGTCTCTGTTGGCCTTTGAGGATGTCATCCCAGTATAAAGACTGTCCATCCATATACGTATAAAGACTGTCCATCCATATACTATGTGTTGAATCTTTTTTATAGACAAATAAATACTTCCTTTTTGGGGATGTGAATACCAGCAGCTTTCAGAGAAGGAAAAATGAACAGATATATCAAAAATGACATTATAGTCACATTGTGAATATTTGCAATAAAACCTGCTTTATACCCATGTATTTCAAATATATTTGTAATCATAATTTGTTTTGATTAATATAGTTAATATTGGGGTTATTTTACATAAATAATGAGATCAAACTCTTATGAGATAAACCTCTTATCATCTTAAGTATTTCTTTTGAAGATAGAATTTGAACAGAGCGTAGAGGAATGAGGTCTGATAGATCTGTGTGTGAAGAAATTAATTTTGTTAATCTTTTGTTCATGGAAATTTTAGAAGAGCTTTTTTGACAACCTAATCTAGTAGTTTATTTTTCCTTAATATTGCAGCTGAAATTAAAGTCATCCATCATAAAGATGTAGATAAATAAAGAAAATATTCCTCACAAAGGTGTTACTACAGGCTAATGTTCATTTGGTAATGACATTGATAATAAAGAATAATTTGAATAATGTGTGCACTGAAAGTTACTGTGACTGAGGCAAAGAATGCAGGAGCATTTTGGTCTCAAAAACAGACACTAAGATGTTACAAATAAAACTTTCCTGTGATTCTGATGGTTTTGTTACTGTTTTACCAACTAATACTGCAAGATTAGGACCAAAAGTGCTTATATTTGGTAGACGTATGACAAATACTGGTAGTAGCAAAGCAAGCTTCCTGCCCACATACCAAATGCTGTTGCCTGCTTTCAATTCACATTTAACATAGTCACTTTAAGGATGTGAAAGGAAGCTGGGTGTTCCTTTCCTTCTCCAAACTCAAAGGTTATTTTCCATCTTTAACAGTACTTTATTTTGTGTTTTAAATGGAAGGTGCATAGATATGATTGGTCTTCTCTTGCCTTCTGAGAAACTTTCTGATCCTTATGAAGTTCAACAAGGCCAAGTGCAAGGTCTTGCACCTGGTTTGGGGCAATGTCAATCCATACAGGCTGGACAGCGATTCCATTGAGAGCAGCCCTGTGGAGAAGGGCTTGGGGTGCTGGTGGATGAGAAGCTCAGCGTGACCCAGCAATGTGTGCTTAGAGTCCAGAGAGCCAGCTCTGTCCTGGGCTCATCCAAAGCAGTGTGGCCATAAGGTCAAGGGAGGTGATTCTGCCCTTCTGCTCTGCTCTCCTGAGACCTATGTGGAGCACTGCATCCAGCTTTGGACTTGCCCTAACATAGGAAGGACATGTTGGAGCAAGTCCAGAGGAGGCCACAAAGGTGATCAGAAGAGACTGGAGCACCTCTCCTATGGAGACAGACTGAGAGAGCTGGAGTTGTTCAGTCTGGAGAAGAAAAGGTGTCAGAGAGACCTTCCAGTACCTAAAGGGGGGCTGCAAGAGAGCTGGAGACTGACTTTTTACAAGGGCATGTGGTGACAGAGCAAGGGGGAAATGGCTTCAAACTGAAGGAGGGTGGCTTTAGATGAGTTATTAGGAATAAATTCTTCACTGTGAAGGTGGTGAGGCACTGATACAGGTTTTCTGGAAGAAGGTGTGTATGCCCCATCCTTGGGAGTTTTTAAAGCCAGGTTGGATGGGGCTTTGAGCAGCCTGGTCTAGTGGAAAGTCTTCCTTTCTCTAAAAAGGCAGACCTCTTTAGAGTTCTCTTCCAACCCAAACCATTTGGTGATTCTATGAATATATGGTGCACGTAAATTGGAAAACAAAGGTCTATTGTGATTTCACTGTACTTTTACTGGAACTCCAAGTTAAATTTTTTTTTCTCAGTGTGCTTTGTTACAGTAGTAGCATATTAGAATCAAAACACAAGTGTTGTGCTTCTGGTTTCTGAGCAGGGGATATTTTTGATGGATACTAATCTTGGTTTTGTTCAGTTGACTTTCTCAGCTGGAAATGTAGCGTCCAAATGTGTAAAATCTCAGAATGGAGTGCTGAATTTCCAATAAACTAGTTGATTGCAAACAGAGACACCCAGGTGGAGTTACTTATCCATTTTATATTTGTCTTATCTATTATTTTGCCATGAGTAACTAACTCAGGCAAATTTGTAATCCCTGTAGGTATGATGACATTCCAAACAATAGTGACTCTGGAAATAGATTGTAGGACATTACATTTCCTGTATTTCTTCATTTTTACTGCAGGGCAAACAAATATATATTCTTTGGCTCACAATGAGTACACCTGCTGAAATACAGGACCTTTGCTCAAGACTATTGCTCTGTTCCAACAGCATTATTATAACTGTATTTTTTTCAGTCAGAAGAGCAGTAGGAGGAATAATGCATTTAAATATACCAAATCATATTTAATTTGTTGCTTAGCAGCCAAAGCAAATTATGGAAATCTCTGAGACAGATCAAAGATTGCTGTAGCGTAGGGATTTCAGATCATCTTACCCATTTTTTTGTTGTTACTTAATACTACACCAAAGTTCAGAGTTTAGGGGAGAGACATCTCTTTTCCTAGTTACCAATGTTCTCCTTAGCAAAAATAATTTTGATGAAACCTAAAATGGCATGAGGAAAAGAGCAAAAGTGACCTTTAAAAAAAAAAGTAGAGTGGGGATAAGAGTGCAGGCAAAAAGAAAAACAATTCTGCCTTTTGATATGTCATCAGATGAGCACTTCTAGTTAGATACATAGATGAGAAAATGTGACATATTCCTGATCTGAATGTTGAGGGAATTCCCTGGATGCCAAGTTAATTTACAGGCTTTTTCACCATTTAAGTTCCAGTGCATGGAAAATGCACTAACTAGTCAGTGCTATTGTGAAGGTACAGGTGATTCATTTTCACCTTGTGCATAGGGGAAGCTATGTTATGTGTGAAGTCTCAGTTGTTTGGTAATAATTTAGTTTTACTGTCTAGTTTTACTGTTATAGCTGGATATGAAATGTAATAATTACCACAGCAAAAGCAAACACAAGCTTTGAGCACATACAATTCTTTCAATATTCTTCTGTCTCCAATATTTTGCACAAGAAGGAATTGCTACAAATTGATGTCTGGGGGTTGGGAATGTGGAACATGAAATCTATTTAAAAATAAAAGTACTTTTAAATACATTAAAAGATAAAATATGTATATAAATACACACAAAAAGAAAAAAGGTAGATGCTTTAAATATATAGGTAAACATTAAGGTATATTCAAATAGGGATGTTCATATATGAGTAGTCAAAGATCATCTGAGGGACTGGTGTAGCTCTATTAAAAACCTTCCACAGCTCATGCAGTGGAGAAGGGTGTAGATTGGGAAATATTTTTTTTTTTTTTTTTTTTTTTTTAGCACAAAGGAAACAACTGCTGCAGTGCATGACAGCTGGGCACTGTAATGGGAGATGTGCATGCATGTATGAATTGAAATTTTTAAGCTTAAACCATGAAAATGAACTAATTTTGAGTCAAATGTTTTGTGATCGCAAATCTGTTGCTGTCATAAATTATTCTTCAGCAAAACTCAAAACCTTTTGAACAGAAAAATGCTTTTGGTGGGAAACCTGATGTACTCTACTATCTTTGGTACCCAGCACACAAGCATGCAGGCCACGGTCCGTTTGCTTTGATGGTCAGTTAGGAAATAGAAGCTGAAATTCCCTGGCTATGACCACAAGTGGGATTTTTAACTTCAACTCTTTAGGTTTTTTCTTTCAGTTTCTTTTGGTATATAGATAATGTTTACCCTTATTTTAAAGTTCCTCTTTCTGGTTTAAGTGAGTAATCCTTATGTGTGGGCAGCATCATTTTGAGGGTAGCTTTTGATGCATATAAGCAGCTGCTGCAGAGAGATACTGGATATTTATGGAAGTTGGGTTCCAAGGTTTGGGCTTTTTTGTGTATGTAAAGGAGCAGAGTATTTTTTATGCTAACATAGAGAAAGAAATGTATACTTTTTAAAATAACATATAGAAAAGGTCAACAACTTTTATATCACAAGTATTTTATGAAGAAAAACTCAAACACACTACAATCTGAATGTTTACTTTGCTGTGAAATATTTCTGCAGCTTGTATTGCAGTTTGGTCTTCTAAGAATTCTGTTTATTCAGTATCCTTTGTTTATAGGTATTTATGTACTTCAGGGCTTAATTTGATTTAGCAAAACATGTGAGAAACATTGGAAGATTATGTTTTTTTTAATAAGCAAAAGCTAAAGAAATGGAGAATCTTTGTGGACTGCTTAAAATTAACACAATGTGAGAAGCTTGGCGTTAGAGCCAAATCTGCAGACTCCTTATGCCCTAACCTCAAAATTCTTATTTTTCATTTTTTGGTGTTCAGAACTTAATTTCAAAATTTAATTGTAGGCAGTTGCAAAAGTATAGCTTACAGAGCAATGCTGACATAAACATCATATATCTCAAAAGATTCTTTGGTACTAAACCTGAAATTTTACAAGCTAGTTTAGTTATAATTGAAGGAAAGGACTCTTACTGTGTTGTGTTTGCGGTGTGGTTTGGTTGGTTCTTTTTTCCTGACAGAAACAGAGACTGTTATTATAGTCTACAATTTCAATGGGAAAAGAAAAAAAGAGAGAGAGAGAGAGAGATTGAAGAGCATGCAGGGAGCATTATTTTGGTGTTTCACTTATGAAAGTCAAAGATGTTACCAGTCATCAGTGGGCATCTAATTGACAGTTTGCTTACTGACAAAAGCCTTAAGGGAGGTAGGCTACAAATTAGAAATGAAATTTCCAGAAGTGATCTCTTTCTGTAAGATGCAGCTTTTAGTTTGGTTTGTAAGACCAGTTCCTTTAGCTGTACAGTAGCTCTGTTTTTCTCAAAACTTATAATGGACAGACTTCTCTCCATGTTTTCCATGTGACCCACATAGCTTCAGCTATAGAGGATGTTTCTCACAGGCCCCTTCTTGTCATGTGCTCACTTTTAGAACATGAGATCTGTATATTTCTGACAGAACTGTTGCTAATTGTACGTGTGTGGTACAGCAAAAGCACCAACAGAGATTCCTTGTGTCTATCAGAAAGGCAGCAAGCAGAAATGGCTCCAAAGCAATTTATGTAGTATGCTCCCAATTGTAATCATTCCTCAGAACCATCAGCACTATGCTGATGTTGGGCAGCCGATCTGTTTCCATCTTCTGGAGCGTTACAGGACTGGGTGTGCATCTCTTATATGGAGGGAGGCAGAGACAGGTGTCAGCAAAGGGCAGACTGCAGGTGCAGAGCACTTTGGTTACCTGCAGCCCCTTTCCCCCTGCCACTTTTACACAGTCCTAAACAGAGTGTGGCCCACCTGTCAAGCACATTGGGATAGCAGTTTGCACGTGGATCTTGAATTACCTTATGCAGGAAATGGTGGTGCTCCTGTGAGGCTGAAAGCATTCTGGTGATCCTGCTTTTCTCTGAGTGTTTGGATCTAACCAACCACAGACTATGTCGAGTTGAAAATTATTGGCAAGAACAATGTTGAATCTTGTTTCCTAGCCTGCAATCTTGCAGGCAGGGCAGAGAATTAGGATTTTTGATGGTTTTGTGTGCATGGGATGATATTTAGAAAACAAACTTGTGACGAATTGCTTTATCTTGATTTGCATTGGAATGCATTTGAAGATTACATAATCTTGCAGGATTGGATCATTAATCTTTATTGCTACGTTTCTTCATTTATGATCTTGAATAGCATCTGTATCCCTGAAGCACAGTGAATTTATCTGCCTGCTTGCATTTATATTCTTAGCATAATAAATTCTAAGCCAGCAGAAGATACGACAATAGTTGATGTTATTCAGAGCTGCAGAGCTGTAATGGTAGCAAATATGTGAAATTGTTTAGTTTGTACAGAGAGATGTTGTGCTTACAGAATAGAAAAGTGCATGCATTTTGTATGTTTTGTGATCTCGGGTTTTTTTCCCCTAATGCATAGCTGAAGTTTACTTGAAATTACTAAAGGTAGATTTCTTTCCTAGCTTCTCTAGGGAAATTAATTCTAAATGCTTTTCATGAATGTAAAAAATTACTGAAGGCTTTCTATGGAATTATAAAGCATGCACTATGCTTGCTTGGTGCATGCCCTATTAACAGTCATTACCCAATGAACTCTAGGTTAGCACTGTGATGCCATTAAAAGTCTCTGAATATTGCATAAATGAAGGTGTTAATTTAATTCTAACATCAATAAAAGTTTCTGGAAATTTGGACTCTGTGAGGGTGACAAATTTTGGTGGATTTTTTCCTTCTGTAATTGTCTAGATGCTTTTTTAAAATGGTTTTATTTATTGTAACATTTGGATATAGAAAGGAGTGTAACAGTTGCATTCAGGTGTTTGGAAGAGACAGAGATGTATTGGAGTGAAAGGCCACAAAGGGATTTAAGGATTGGGTCGTCTGTAACATGGGGATTGTCTCGAGCAGCTGAGGTTTAGCCTAGAGGAGAGAAGGCTCAGAGGAACCTCATCAGTGTGTATAAATGCATGACAGAAAACAGTAAAGAAGATGGAGCCTGGCTCTTCTCAGTGGTGCCCAGTGACATGACAAGAGGCAATGGGCACAAACTGAAACACAGGAATTTCCATTTAAACATTCGGAAAAACTTTCTCTTTGTGGATCTGGTTAAACACTAGAAAAGGTTGTCAGGACATTGTGGACTTTCTATTTGTGAGATACTCAAAATATGACTGGTAAGGCCTGGAACAACATAACTTGGTCTAGATGATCTTCAGAGGTCTTCTTCATCTGCATTGGTTGTATGATTTATTGGCTGAAGTTCTTCTGACTTGCTTTCTGTGGAACTGAGCTTTTAAATCTTCAAACATGTGGTCTTTCTTAGACCTTCTAGAAACATTCTGGGAGGAACGGAGCAGCATTGGTACAGTTTGCTCAGAGAGATTGTAATTTTCATACTTTCAGGTTTCTAGACCATGATGGATCAAAACCAAGGCTGTCCTGCTTTATGCTGGTAATAATGTCCACTTGAATGGGAGCTTGGCCTAGATGATCTCCAGTGGTCCCTGTAACAGTGGTTCTGTGTTATCATGTGAATTTTGGATCAAGAAATTTAGAAATTTAGATCCCTGTGTTCATCAAATATGAGGTAAAATGAGTAAGGATTCTTGCTAATTGCTGTGAATGAGTTCAGAATGAGGAAGTGATCCAAGCAACCTCCTGTAGCTGCAGTAGTTTGAGGGGCTGTCAAAATGCATGTAGTGACATACCTCCTATCCCTATGTTTGGAATTTCTGCAACTGAGGATCCATGCCACTGTACATGTACAAAGAACTTTGTTGTATCAGCAGGTATCATAATGTGGAGACAGTGCAGCAAAAGAAGATTCTGGTTAAAAAAAAGCCTTGAGTTTACCTGGGTGCTTGCAGACCAAAAGTGAAAAGTCTGTGGTCAACACATATAAAATAACATCTGGATTAGTAACTCTTTTCCTTTTATAGAACAGGTGAAGGTTTATGCAACAAAAGTACCTAAGTTCTACTGCACTCTTTTCCTCAGCAATAACATGGAGAAGTTGTCATTGAGGTAAGGATCATTTACCTCAGTGCTGATCCATTTTCATGATTCTCTGCAGTGAATGAACTGTAATGAGTAATCAAATCCCTTCATGTTAACTGCTAACTTGTTTTTGCTGTAGCTAGTGTCACATTGAATATATCATGAGATAATGATACATTTTCATGGCTTTTCATATCTCTGAAAAGTTATAGCATGTGGGCTTCTTATGCTTGTTTTTAATGCTGATTATCATGGAAGATTGTCCTCATTCCTCTGTTCTGTATCTTTTCTTCTCTTAGAAAATGGGCGGGAGGTGGGGGAAGGCAAGAGGAAAGAGGTAATGCTGAAAATGATGTTGCAGCACATCATCTTCTGGAATGGTGGGTGGCTTCAGGTTGCATGCATTTTAGGATTCTGTGTTTTCAGAAGCTGACATAAAACCGTGCAGCCAATGGAATTATAATTACTTTCACTGAGTGACCCACTGTGTATTTACGCACACACTTGCACATGGATCTAAATTTACTTGTTTTACTGTAATTAATGTACCATATTACTACATATGGTTTTGAAGTGCAAGACTGAAAAAATGTTTTTCACATTTACAACTAATTATAGTTATGCCTACTTTAGTTTCAGACAAGTAGTCAGTGTCTTGATTGAAATCTTTAAAGCACAGTTTGTATGTCTTGGCACATGTTCCTGTATATATAGAATATAATTCTGATTTCGATAGGATATGTAATAGCAGTAACAGTTGCTAAAATACATTTGAAATGTCATAAATTATGTAGAATTCTGTCAGGTTATGTAAAGTCAAGACTTATTTTCCCCATCCTAGTAATTCAAAGTATATAGGAATTACTCATCTTTTTATCTGATTAAACAAAAGAGGGATCATAAGGAATCATTCAGTACAATAAAAATAAATATATAAATAACTTTGTGGTAAATGTAATTTTGGTAAATGCAACTTTAGGCAATTTACATTGTGCCAAATAAATATTTATCTTAAGGTTTTGAGCCTAGTTTAAACAGATAGAGAACATGGAAGAAAATGGAGTAGTTTAGAAAGGTAAGATCTTCATGTATATACACAGAAAATGTTGCCCATGGGAAAACAACAGGTGTCTTCAAAAAAATGATACTGTTCTCCTCTCTACTTTTTTGTCTTAGTTCTAATGTTGGCTGCAGAAGCTCTTACGACTGATCACAGACCTAAGCCTCTTTTCTGTGCCTCTGGCACCCTGGGTGAAGTAATGGATTCTCTTTACCCAGCAACACATAGCTTTTTGGTGACTGGAAGAAGGAAGAGTCAGAGATCCAAACTGCCAAAACAGAATTGAAATGCAGAGAAGAAACAGTTACTCAATCAAAAAAAAAAAGAAAAAAAATAAAAGAAGAAGAAGAAAAAGAGAGAGAATACATGAGGAAGTAAGATGAAGAAAGAAATATGGATGTAGTGCCTTGACCCTGGCTGGATGCCAGGCACCCACCAAAGCCTCTCTCTCACTCCCCTCTGCAGCTGGACAGGGGAGAGAAAACATAATGAAGGATTCACGACTTAAGAGCTGGAAGAGATCACTCACCAAATATTGTCATGGGCAAAACAGGCTAGAGTTAGAGATATTAATTGAATTTATTATTAACAAGCCCAAACCAATGGGTTATAAGGATATGCACAAAGGGAAATTAAATAATTTTATCTTATATCATGTTTAGCGTTCTCAAGACAGATGAACAGAAGCTGTTGTAATAAAAAAAAAGGTAATGACCCCCCCCAAAACAAATCAACAAAAAACACCATCAACAAATAATACCCTGCTTTTCTTTCCATTTTCTGTCCCCACCAAAGGTGTTTCTGAAACTTCTCATTCTAATAATGGGTTACATAACTCTCAAAAATGAAGAGGAAATAAAAACCATCTTCCCAAACTGTTGTTTAAACAGATTGTAAATACATTCTCTCCCTTTTAATATTATCAAGTGAAATACTTAGATACTGGTTTGGTATCATCTGGGGCCATAAGGAAGCTAAACTTAGCAGCTGCTGGAAGAGAATAATTTATGTTCCAGTAAAAGTGCTTTCACTTTAATCTTCATTAAATATAGTAATGGAGGAATTGGAAAACTAATTTAATTTTTAAATCAGTGTTGTTTGACTTCTTTTGAAAATCAGCAAATGAGTTGAAGACCTGAAGTGGGCAAAATTACATGTACAAGGAAACTATTGTTTTGTGTTGTACAAAGCACTTCAGTTGAATTTATATGCAATGGTAGGATTGGAAGGCAGAGAGAGAAAGAGTAGGATGTACATACTTCAGCACACAAAATGTGAATAGTTATATGTAATTTACCTAAAATCCTGGGGGGTTTCTAAATTTTTTTCTAGACACTAATACAGAAACTAAGAATTTTTATAGTGCCCCTGTACTGACACTGCTGAACTCCTGCCCAGTCCAAAGGCAATAGTTGTGTTTCTGATTCTTATACTCACAGAGTAGTGGATATAAAACTCATACTGTTCAGCCTGAATGAGTTACTTAATTCTAGATGAATGGCTGGATTTTTAGTTGATTGAAACTCCTTAGAGAAGCATAATGATTTGAAATACATGGATTTTGCCTTTCTCTCCAAAGGTGTTTTATTTGTGGGTTGGTTTGGTTTGGCTTTTCTTTCAGTTCTGATTTTCAATTTACTGTGCTCAAAGACTGGAAGAAGAGATAAGCAGCTGAGAGCTATGCATAGTAGGAAGAAGATGGCATTGTTCCCTGTAATAAATACCTATAATGTGGCTGGGACCACTGGTGTAAATGACGGCATGGTTTTGTTTGGTCTTGCTTCTAGGGCTTTAATAAAGTTATGTTATCCACTGAAATGTACAGACTCACTGAGGCATACAGTACAGATGATCCTTCAGCACCTTCTCAACCACCAACCTTCCTGCCCCCCATGCAGTATTTTAGTGGGGAAAAAATAAAAAGTGGATCCTGAGCTGAATATTTTGACAGCATGTGACTGTTTTTCTGTGAAAGACATTACAATAGTGGAAAGAAGGGTTCTGCACAACAAATAGTGATGTTGAAAAGCTCTTTTTGGAGGAGAAAAAAAACCCCAAACAACAGACAAACAAATGAACCTAAAAGGGAAAAAAACCCCAAATAACCAACAAAGACAAAACCCCAAACAAACTCCACTCCTCCCCCTCCCCCTGCAAGAAGTGCATGAAACAAAACAAAAACAACCCCCAATGGACCTAACTATGGAGGCTTGGGATAATTGTGATAAAACACAGCAAGATTGCAGACTAGTCAACCTTCAGGTAGAAGGTAAAAATTAGAGTGAGAACTAGTGCTACCTAGGAACTCAGGACCCCTGAGTACAATCTTCCCACTCCCATTTTTTTTAACACCAAATCAAAACCCATTGCATTTTCATTAATGTCTTGTATGTACAAAACATAGACTATTAATTACAGGATTGATTATTTTAAAAAATTTCTTCTGTCTTTAATATGTTTACATCCATTTGACTTTTGGTCCCATTACTATAAATTATTTTGATAGAGTAGAACTCCAAAACCATTCTTTTTTAGATGACTTTGTAGGATAGGGATTTCCACAGGGTAGGAATCTGTGAGCTCTCATTTCTCATTGAGAAGCTTATTTTCAGACATTGTAATAGAGCATGAGATGTTATATAATATTTCATATAATTTTCATATAATTTTTGAGATTTTCATATAATATTTGGGATCTCACATCATATAAATTTTCTTTATATTTAAATAATACCTGTGTTGGCTATCTGAAGTTTTCAGCTCTCCTTTGCTAAAAGGAGAGCAGGAAGAAAAGTAGTTAATTTTCTATAAAGATGCCAAAAGCAAACTTCAGCATTTATTCTCTGGAATGCATATTTCATATTTTTGGGTGACGTGGTAAATGTATCTTATTTCATAGAGTGGGTCTTAAAAAGATGTACATTATAGATTTTCCTTTCCTGATTGTCATCATGACATTATGTTAATAGAATTGAGCTGATAACCTCAATCTAAACCAGTTTAGAGACTGCATTGCAATACTGAGTAAGTGCATTGCATAATAACTTTAAAAAAAGACACAGAGCCTTTTCTCTTTCATTATTTGTGTTGTATATTCTATGGCAAGCTTATTATTTCAACTGATTTTTCTTTAAAGCAGCAATTCAAGAAGCTGGTTTATATCTGCTAATTTATCTGTGACATTTGAAACTTTTTTTTTTAACAAAAACCTTGTATATTTCCTTGGCTTTCAAAAAATACAGTGTAACTATCGTACTTATTTTTACTCTGGCTATTTAGTATGATAACAGTAATCGCACTAAGAATTCTGTGGATATTTATGACTACAGTTCTGATGTCTGTGCCTGTTTTAAAAATTTTGTTTAGCAGAATTGGCACCTAGGTTGTAAAGTGGTCCATTGACCTACCCTTCAGGTTATGCTGGTAAATATTACTGTGTTAGAAAAATTTTAGATAAGCATGGGTATCAAGAACAGAAGAGAGTAAGTGGAATGTGACTGATGCTGTTGCCTTCTATTGATGGGAACAACTTTAAGAGGAAAGAAAACACTACTTTTCTAAAGTCTGTTCATTTCAGGAAGGCTTTAAAATGGTAGGGTTTTTTTGCTTCACGAATTCTATTCTTTATTTACCTTTTAGGTTATGTAACTGCAACTCAGTTCGTTAGACTCTGCTCGTAATCACTTTTTATCTTCATAACATCACCCAAGGAAATGGTGAAATGGCCTTTTATAATTTTGAATCTTTTTTCTGTTGGTGCATCTGTCTATAGTCAACTAATTAAGGCAGGTGATCTTTCTGTATCAGTGTTCAGAATCCACATTTTAAGATACAGTTCCCTGACCTGTTCTGTTGTAGTGTTGGTTGGGGTTTTTTGATGTTAAGTAGACCACTGGCACTGGAAACCACATCTAAAACTTAGCTCTGTGTTGGGTTAAGTACAACTCAAGGACTGTACTGAAGAAGGTACTGTAAGGTACATGTACCATTAATAGTGAGTCCCTGTTCTTGAAAATACTTCTTCCACTGGAGTCAGGTTGAAGAGTGCCATGAAAAATCAAGAGAAAGATACATTGTTTGTGTTGGAAAAAGTCATTATCATTGCTAGTTCACCATGTATTCTGGTCTTGATATTATATAAGACCATAATAATTCTATTATTAGTTGATAGTGAGAAGTATATGATAGAATCCAGAATTTCTGCAAAACTCTTTCCAAATACATATGTTGCCCAGGATTGTTGGAATGGTTTGATTAAACATTCTGAGCTTGTCTCAAATAAAGATGAATTATTCTAATTGAAGATATTTTATTGTAATAAAGATAACACTTCTTGTGTTAGGTGTGAGATCATTCTGTGTTCTCAGTTGTTCAAACATATGACCAAATGCCGCTTCTGTAGCCTTGAAATAAGTTTAGGCCTTAAGAACAACAAAGTTCTTTGGCAAAGTGTGTCTCTTGGATCTTGCTTCTAGGAGAGATCATCTTCGTAATATCCATTGTCTTTCCTCCTCAGAGTCAGCTGGTGGTTTTTTTGCCGGAGTTATTTGGAAAGTTGCTCTGCAGAAAGCTCCCAGCATGTTTGTGGAAGGAGTAGCTTCCTTGATAAAAGTTAACTTTATCTGTAGAAGCAGCTTATCAGATGCAAACTTCTATTCCTTTCTCATGAATCTGGTAAATATACAGAGAATACTGAAGATAGGTTGGTTGAAATGTTCATTCCACAGTGCTGCTTTCACTACTAATGCAGTTTAAAGTTATTAAAGAGACTGCATTTTTAAAGTGCTTGGAAAGAACTTTTAGATTTTTTCAGGCAAGAGGATTAAGGCAGATTTATTTTCACAGGGTATGCATGCACAAGTCCCAAATCAAAAATATTTTCTCTGTGCCTTGACCACACTTCGTTGGTAGTTTGTTTGGTTCAAATCTAGTACTACCACTGAGAAATGGTGTTAATAGATGCAGTGATATAAGTGAATGATTGAAGCTATTTTTACTTCCTACCAGCAAAGTGTGTTGGCACTCACCTGTAAAAAAGCCTAAACACTAACAGAATTAAACTTTGGGAAGTAAAGTGAATAGCAGTTAAGGGTTGCTTGTTTTGGCTGTGTGGTCTTGTTTGGTTTGTTTGGGGTTTTTTTTATAATTCAAGTATAGACAAAGCTCTAGAATTCTGGAAAAGTGTGAGTGGCAGAAAACTGACCACAGGATTCTCAAACCTATCTTATATATTAATGGCTTCAGTTCACAAGCATATCCTTGTGTTGTGACAAGCAATCTGTCTTTCATGTGGTTTTTCTTGTGTGTGTCTGTGTGTGTACACTTGCATTTCTGTCACTATGTATATTCTGTGTTGTAGAACTGGAGAATGCCCTATAGTTGTAACAGTACAGCTTTTATTATCCTGAATTGTTTTGTTTTCATAGGCTTTAAAAATTCTTTTATGGTGAAAAGTTGCTTTTGCCTGTAATAGTAAGCTCCATATGTTTCTCTTTGTGAGGAGAAAGGTGGTAGAAATCTCTATATACAATTCTACATACAGTATATGTATAACCCTGATTTAAGGTAGAAGTAAGCACAGAAATTGTCAGAAGTCTTGAAAGCATACCATTTTGTTGAGATATGCCTTGCTGTGGGATAATCCACTAGAGCAGGGGAGATTAGAGTAAGTGTATTAAAAATAAATGGAACTTTAACATTTTAGAGACTGAGCATGAGACTGAACATAATAATCTTTATGTTCATCATATGTTAAAAAAGTATTTAAGAAAGTATGGTGCTAACAAAATTATTATTGACATTTCCTGTCATCACTGCATTACACATAAAATTAATTATCATGATAAATAACATATAGTTTTTGAGGTGATAGATTTATGTTTTATACTGGAAATGTTTTCTGGACTAGAAAATATCTTTCCACACAATGCATTAATTTTCCAGTAGTTAATGTAGAGTAACATTAATGTTAAGGGAAAAAAAAAATCACTAATGTTAGGAAAAATACATGTAAAATATCCAACTTAATAAAATTAACAGAACCAAGGGGTGAATTTCCAGAAAAACAGATATGTAAAGTGCTGCTTAAGAGCTGTGCAGAGCCAAGCCAAAATGGAGGAAAAAAAAATCATACCCTGTCTACGGGCTGGATAAGAGTAAGAACAGGGAAGACATGTATTCTACACAGCTATTCTACTCAGAAATACTTTCCTAGCTTTGACTTTGCGTGGGAGTCAGATTTCCAAAGTCAAGAGAGTGATCTGAACAACTGAAAAATCTGAAGAATCTAATTAGCTGCCACTAGTGTCTAAGAGTTTCTAGTGAAAACTTCCATAATCTTTGAAATCTGTGCCATTTCCAGGCCTGGAGATAGAGCCATCATGGTGCTTAGGTGTCCACCTTCCAGCAAAGGCTGTTTAGAAATTGTGGCTGGACATTTGTGCTACTTCACTCTTCCAGGAATATAAATCAGGAGGAATTAAGTGAGCACATCTGATGCAAGGAGACAGTAGGGTGTTAAGCCCAAACAAGAGCTCTTTTTTCTTTGCCAAATTTCAGAAACAATGCCTTTATCCATGTGCTTAAGGCAATTTCCTAGAAAGAAGGATCTCCTGGAAGGATGGATCTGAGTAGATGGGGATTTCTGATTAGTGAATCTTTGTTTCCTGATAGTGCATCAGTGCTTAGATGTTATGTGAGATATGGGCAATAGCATAATTAAATAATTAATCCAATTGTCTGAACACAGGCAATGTGCTTGAAAAAACTAAATGTTGAAAATGTTTAACATAATTTGAGGTGCTTACTTCTACTGTAGCTTGGGTATCTAAAAAGATAAAAGAGGTGCAATTTCAGAAACACATTTTTCTTTCTTCTAGTTGAAGATATTTCCTCTTCTCAGGATACTGAGTGTTGTGAATACTGTTTTTCTATACCTAAAGCTGTACATATAGAATCTAAACAATTAAGGTACCTGCTGGAGCCTGTGAGTTCGATCTCTAGAGCCAGCCAGCTATTTTCTTGTGCTATGTCCTTTAGTGCAGGCCTTTTTATTTTGTATATGACCCTTGGATACACTTTTAACAAGAGCAGTTAAAAACTGGTACAGTTAATTCAGTGAGATACTTAAGGCACATTCGTTATTTTTGATAGTTCTGTACATAGCAAATAAAATATTCCATTTTTCAGTTATATAAAAAATTCATGTAAACATCAAAGCCCTATCTTTGATTCCTAATGAGTGTATCTTTAATGGAAAAGAAACACAAGCAAAGAAAAAACAAAACCTTTTAAAAGGTTTTTAGTGCACAGTATATTACAGTATGGGCAGTGCCTATGTAAAGAAAACTTTCCAAGTGCAATTTTCATGCACAGTCATACAGAACTGTGCTGCTTTTCATGTTGCTGTTAATGATATTCATTAATCCGTGCAATTACTTCATTGTCATCCATCAAAACTCTTCTTGTAACTTCTTGTCAAATGCCTACCTGAACAGATACCAGCAATAGTACTGTTAAAATTTGTGCCTTTGTTTTTCTGTATTATTTTCTTGTCTCCTGTTGTAAGTCTCTTGGAGATACCAGTCTTAATGAGTAGACAGAAAGTGGGAAGCTGTTGATGTTCTCGCCTGTAGATGAGAAATTGAAAAACCTCATTAAATGGTGAAAGATTGAACACTGAATTGATTAGGGTGAAATGTAATAGAAAGTGCAAATGTCAAAAGAAGCATTTTTATCTTTATCCATAGAAGAGTGCATGAGAAAATCTGAGAAGCCCTGACTGACCTAGACAATAATTGCCAAGCAAAACAGAATCTGAATTCTGTAAAAGGCAAATTTGCTATTAGTCTGTATCAGATTAAGTATTTCTGAAATACTTAGAAATAAAATAGTGCCATTTTACAAAAGAGTGGAAAGGACTAATGTAAAATTTTGTATTCAGAAATTATATATTATATCTTATTATTTATTATAATATATTATCATTATATATATTATTATATATTTTTTATTCTATGAATGTAATACATGCAGCTAAGGAGTAGGATTTTGATTTATTTGATGTACCCAAGTTTGAAGGAGTTGTGACACACTCTCCTATGTTAAGTACATCAGAGAGTAAACACTGAAGGAAGAAGAGTTACTTAAGATAAATTATGGTTTTGGCAAAAGAACAAGTGTCCATAAGAGTGGGCATGAATATTCTTAGGTTGGAAACTGAAAGGAGTGTTTAACCATACAGAATTTTGTGGTTCTGAAATAGTTTTCCATTGAAGTTTTATTGCCCTGCAGTAGATACCAGCTGGAACTTGGTTAAAGAAGAATCATATGACAGGATGGGCCATATTGGGCTTTCTTGCCCAAGCTTGGCTGTGTGTTGCTGGCTGAGAAACACAGGAAAATACCTAAAATTCAGAGAAAAGATTAGTTCAAGTAAAGGATTGTACATAAACTATTTACTGTAGGAGTAATCATGCCTAGCTTTCATAGGTTCAATGACTAAATTGCAAGAAGGGTTTGAACTTTTAGAGAAGGAGCTTCCACCTGAGCATGAGTTCAAGGACAGTAGAATGCAATTTGAGTGCATATTTTTTAAATACTTAAACAACTGCAAAGTTATTAGCTGTGACTGTACTCCCTTACTTCAGCCTTTGTAATGTGATTGTCTGTTAGTTTGCAGGAAAATTGCCTCCAAATATCTAACCAGAGAATGAATTCTGCACCGATCGATCTTGCTCAATATTCGTACTCCAACAGTCACCACCAGCAGATGCTTGGAGAAGAGTAAGAATAGGATTAGCCTATATAATTCTTGCTAATACTCTTTCAGCTTCTGAGTGTTTTCATCTTGAAGGTTTTTTAAACTCTTGGGAATTAGTCCTTTTAGGAACCTGCCATGAACTCTCATAGATGCTTTTCTGTTTTTCCCTTGACTTTGTCATTCATACATGAACTTGCATTCAGTGTCCCCTGCACAAAGTCCATGGTGCTGCTGCTCACTGTTTGAAGTCCAGCCATGTTTGCTTTGAACCTGTCTCCTCTTACCTTTTTGTGCTATCCATTTGTTTGCTTTTTTGGAAGAAAACATAAATACCTAATCTTTATGTAAGATGTTTCCACTAAAGATTTTGAAGGTCTCTGTTATAGTAGTTCTCAAACTCACATTTTTTTGCACACAGAAGCATTACGTGCATTTGAGCTTTCCAGGTATGGAGACAGTTCATACCATAGATCCTTCTTGCCCTCTTGGAGCCTTTTCCACCCTCTATTGAGAGGAGCAGGCAGAAGCTTCATATTAAAATATGCAATAATGTTTTCCACACTTTAAATATTGCTTATTGCAATAAGCAATATTTAAAGTGTGGAACATATGTAGTTTTATAGAATTATATAGAATTTTTTTCTGTTTGATACTCTTTCTTAATATTCCCTAATTTGCATAATGCTTCTTGAATTTTTTAATTTGCTTTTTTAGTATGGCCAAGCACCAAACTGATGCTTTCATGGAATTATCTCTTCTGCTGCTCCTTAGTGTTACTACTCAGAGCTTCTTGTTTTATATATGAAGCCAGAACTAGTTTTCCATAAGTGTATCATTTTACGTTAATCTAAATTGAATTTCACCAGCTGCATTATTGCCTGGTCCCTCAGACTGATAAGCTTTTTTACTGGTCTTTAAGGCACTCCTCTTTACTACCTTGTAGTATGTACCATCAGTAGATTTTCTCACCTCGCTAAAGAACTGCCATCCCTTTCTCCTTCTCCCTTGCCATGTTCCTTATGAATGTGTTAAACAAGACAGTTCCCAGTACAGCCCCTTGTGCAAGTGACTTCCCTCCACTGCAAGAGCTGAGTCTGAACTCTGATCTTCTGATTTCTCTATTTCAATCAGTTATTTTTCCACAACCTTTGCTTTCATGTCTCAGCGCTTACTTTGCCAAAAAACTTTAGTAAGGAATTTTGTTTACAGCCTTTTTTATAAAGGTGAGTAGGCTGAATGAGCCAGATCACCCTTGTGCATGAGTGTAAGTTCTTCTTTATTGAAGAATTGGACAAGGCTCTCTCAAGTCAGTTTGCAGATGGCACCAACTTGGGCATGAGTGTTGATCTGCTGGAGGGAAGGAAGGCTCTACAGCCGGATCTGGACAAGCTAGATGTAGAGGCTGAGGCCAATTGTACGAGATTCCACAAGATGAAGTGCTCGCTCCTGCCCTTGGCTCACAGCACTTCAGGCTGGGGCAGAGTGGCTGGACAGCTGTCCAGTGGAAGAGGACCTAGAGGTGCTGCTCAGCAGGGGCTGAACATCAGCCAGCTGTGCCCACATGACCACGCTGACCTGTATCAGAAATAGTGGCCAGCAGTGGTTGTCTGCCTATATTCAGCACTGGTGAGGTCACATGCCAATGGATGCTTGTTTTGTCATGCTAATGAAACAATCTCTGATCTGAAAGACCTAAAAAATGTCATATTTGTTTTGGTTTTTTCCATCTACATAATTATTTAATGCAATTGAATGATCTACAGTTGCTACATCTCTGATGTCTGTTAGCAAGTGATGCTTCTGTTATAATTGGTGTCACTATCATGGTTGGCAGGTAGCAATATGCAGCAAAACCTTTTATTCCTGTCTATTATTTCAATCCAGCTTGTTTGCTAGTCACTGAAATGCTAGTTTGTTACTTAGATTTGACTTCAAACTCTCTATTACATAATTCTATTATCACTGTTTGTATATTTTTTGTTCCCAGGCTTCCTTCCACAGAGATTGCGATATGCCTGGTATATTAATGTTTTTATTTAGGACAAAAAATTGATGTAAAATGGTCCGTTGAATTTTCAATTCCTGTTCTAATGCTGAAAGTATAAATAATGTATTCTAAATTATTTATGCACCTATAAATATTGAAACATAGGCATTAATAATTTGATAAAATTAAGCATTTAAAACACATTTTAAAATGTAATTGTATATAAAATTAAAGAAAAGAAAAAAATGGCAAGGAGAAATACAAAATTATATGTCTTCAGTGCTATGCACTGGAAGTATGAGCTGTATAGTACATGCTGTTAATGTAGAAACACTGGTAATGTAGAAATATGCAAATGTGTACTTTTTCCAGCTCTTCTGTTGAAATCCCAGAATAGTAAAATGGAACAAATAGCTGAACAGATCAGCCAGAATAGTAACATTAGAATAATATACTTGACAGAACATTTTTGTTTGAAATGTATTCCCTGTCATTATAACAGGAAAATAATTTTTTTGTTCAAGAAAAGGAAATGGCATTTTACCTTAATTAGGAAAAAAACCCAAAAACCAACCAAACGAATAATAAGCATTTCCTCTTTCTGATCTCCAGTATTGAGTCCAGTGCCAGTAGGTCAGGATTCCATAGTTATTTAAGATTTGACCTCTAAAACTAAATGAGATTTTCAGGGCAGGAGTTGTGTAATTTCCCATCTAGCACTAAATAGCGTCTCAACATGATACTGCAGTAAAAATAATAATAAGCACAGAAAGAGAACCTTCACAATTGTCAACACTGCTTCTTTCATTTGTTCTGTATGCTCTACTAGGAGCTCAAATAATTTGGCCTTCTTTGAATTAATTTTATCCAATTTTAACACCCTGAACATTTTAGAATTATCCTAGAAGGATTTGTAGTGTGGTCTGTACCTATACAGACTCGGAGCATGGTGTTTTGAAGCAGTTAGCCCATGCATGAACTAGGGATGCCTTGTGAAAGTTCTTTAATCCATGCCTCAGAAGACTTTTCAGCTGATCTGTGGAATTTGTGGAATACTTAAGATTAACCATCCTCATTTCAGTGAACAAGTTCCAGGAAGCTTGTAGGTTAAATAATGAGAATAACACAAGTACTCTCTGTGTTCCCTCCCCCACCCACTAAGTTCTTTGTTTGAAATTCAGCCTGCTCTTCAGAGCTCTATGATAAAGTCCTTCTCTTTCCTTTATATTTTTGTATTGTCACTTTCTAATTATCTTATTTTATACATAGTTCCATTAACAAATGAGGAAATCTGTAGTACAGAGGAGCAAGCAGTAGCTTCATGCTTAATTTGTATAGCATCTCTAAAGAGTGTCTTCTAATACTAAAAGTATCAGGCTTTCTTTAACACATGGTATGCACCAAGCCAAAGATGATAATTTAATACTTGTTGAATACTGAATACAATGTTAACTTCCTCTTTTCAATAGAAAAATTTAAGTGAATAATCCAGTAGCATTACCAGTTAATCATTTCATTTCTGTCTGTGCAATATTTGTAACAATTGGAATTTGCCTCACAGGTAGTAGACATTTATTTTCAGCTCAGTACATCAGCAGACACCACTGACAGCTTAAGCTAAATTTGCCAGAGCTTGTGTGATTGAAGCTTTGAGTCAGGCACAAAACCAAGGCATATTTTTCTGGGGGTTAGATTGTTTCCCTAGATTAGCTACTTTTGTTGTGATAACTCTCCCCCCGCCCCCCCCACCACATTTCCATCTTTTCTCCTGTGTTTTCCCACTATTTTTTACTTGTGGCAATAATATTTATTTAAGTTATAATGAAATATACTCGTTCTCAAGTATGCAGATGGCCTGTAGTTTTTGTGAAATGTTGCAACAACTTTCTTTGGGAAAGCTTGCCAGACTTCTTAAGACACCTGTGGATGTTTCTAAGGATGAGCTAGCTGAGCATTTGCCAGTAATAACTTGAGCATAATTGATCCTCCCTTGTAGTGGAAGAATGGACTGTAGGTGAAACTTTCCCTCACTTTTACTCAGGTCTGTGTTTCTTCGAGTCTTTTAAAGCTCTCACAGGAGCACTCATGGTTTGTTCATTGTGGGTTCTTGCAGTCTTCAGTCTCCTGAGCATCTGGATGTGTTCAACACAGAACAGATCTTGTTGAGTAACCTCTGCAGGGTAGCAGGCTGAAGGGAGGAGTAGCAGAAGTTGTCTTTGCTGCTGCCTCTTTTCCCCTCAGAAAGTCTGGAGGGGTTAGGAAAACAAACAGGGATTCAAAATATGCTCTGTTAAACATGGCTGATTGAGGAGTTCATCTGTCAAGTTGTGGTCCCTCCAAAGTGACTTAAACCAGCAAGAAATTCTGCCAGCTGTCCCCAGGCAATTCTTCTGTGAGAAGTCCTGGCAGAGCTCCTTGTGGGTTTTTTGCACGAAAATGCAGAGTGGAATGACTTTGTCTTGAAGGAAATGTCAGGGCTTCCTGAAGTGAAGGTGAAGTCTCTGGAGAAGAGTGCTTTCATGCTGAGGAACTCAGCCTGTGGAGCCATTTCAGCAGGCTTCATGCCCTTTGTTGTTGCTTCATGCCCTTTGTAGTTGCCTGATGTCCAGGGTGCCCACCATCACATGTTCAGTACTGTTTTAGTGATCCTGACCAGAAGCTGAAAGATTTTTTTTAGAATTGGTGTTCTCATCTGCAGTTATTTTTAGAAAAAGAGTTGGAAGCAGTAGTGAAGAAACTGAGGCCTCTTGAAGACAGAAAATATCAGTCTCATGCAGACTTCTGAGAAGTGTGGGAACTTTTTTTCTGCTCATACAGTATTGGCTATTAGAAATTTCTGAAAAAACACAGTGATGATTGAAATCTTTTTAAATGAAGCATTCTTAGAAATGCACCTTCACTGTGAAATTATCTACTTTTCTAGTGAGAAAAGCCTGCTCCTAAAGCTTTTTTTCAGTTTAACTGCTGTTATGTTGTCTAGGTCTACAAGGAGCAAGCATCTCCTTATCCTCAACAGTTTTGCTCAGTGTTGCATAATAATTTGGTTATTTTGTTTGATTAGGTGACAAGATGCTACTCTTTCTTCTATAAGCAGTAATATTTTGGAGTGATATCAGTACTGGGGGATAATTATGGCTAGGTAAACTTGCAGCCTTCATTAGGAATGACTGTATGACTACAAGGGCTGGACAATCACTTTAATCCTTTTTATTTATGGACGAGGTTGTCCAAATATTTGTACAACAATAATTTAATGGTATAAGTGTAAAGTCTTGTACAAGTAACAAGGTTTGTAACTTTTTTCTTCCTTCTATATTAGCAGAATATTATCCCTGTAGCTTAAATTGTAAAACAGAGGAGTTGTCTTCTTCCTATTGTTTTTGGTTTTGCTTGTTTGGTTTTTTTGTTTGTTTGGGGTTTTTTGTTGTTATTGGGTTTTTATGTTGTTGATTTTTTGTGGTTTTTTTGGTTAGTTTCTTTCTGATTAGTTCTTTAGAGGAAAGTAGGTTCCTCTAAAGTTTGATCAAGATATAAATTTTGAAACCTCCTTTCTTGTTGCTCTAATACTCAGATTACTGTGCTGCTCCCTCCCCCTGGCTCATGTACATTGGAATGACCATCTGAACACTCCAAGCACGTAGGAGTTGCCATGCAAGATCAATCTTGGTTCATCTACACATGTACATGGTAATAATCATCTGAGTTCTTGTAGAACTCCCAGCATGTAGGAGTTGCCATATGAGTTAAATATAAATTATCAATGCTGGTAATTTTGTTAGCCTTTTTAGTCTGGGTTCAGCAGTGAGTTCTGGTAGTATTTTTCACCACAGGAGAATCTCGCTCCTTGGGAAGACTACGAAACTGAGGTTATGGATTATAAAAACAGATGAATTTGCTGTGTTTTTTCAGAAATGTGCAGAAATTGTATAATGCCAATCCAAGTTAGGTTTTCTTTTTTAAATCTTGTCTTTGGGACCTTTCATTGCATCTATATATAAATATAAAACTGTGTTCTCTTAGTGAATAAACATAAGCATCAGTTTTCTCACCAGTGTGGTATTCTCTCCTGCTTACTGATGCAGAGCATCTCCAGACTATTAGGAGGAACTCATTATCTACTCTATTACCTACATAGCCATGTCTCTTGTAGCATTGATCTACAAGTAATATAAATGACATTTGGTGGCTGCTTTAGCTTTTAGTTGTTGCATTCAGAAGCATTAATTTATTTCAGATTGAATTAAAGGTAGTATATTTTTTGAGCAAGCTGTTTACTTTCCTACTTCGTTATTTTCTGGCCTTTTGATAAAGGTTTTGATTGAAGATCTTGCAGAATAACCAAGAGTAACCAAACAGACTGTTATTATTTGATTGCATCTGTCAATTGATTGTGCTATATAGGGTAAGGCAAGGATTTTATTTGCAATATTTATTTATAACTTTTATTGGGAAAAATCGAAATTTAGCTTTTTTTATTATTTCAAATTTACTGTGAAGAATTTTAGTGTATAAAAATATTCTGGTTTTAGGTATAAAAATATTCTGTGCTGTCATTGAAATCAGGATTTTACTACATAGAAATATTGTTTTTGTTAATTAATTTTGCTAGTTTTACTTACAAAAAGACCATCTGAATTTGTTGGATGAATATTTTCATGAATTTTTGTATGAATCATAGAATCATTTTGATTCAAAATACCTTTAAGATCATGGAGTCCAATCAATAGCCTTACACTGCCAAGGGCATCACTAAAACATGTCCCCAAGTGCTACATCTGCATGTCTTTTGAACGCCTCCAAGCCTACATCCTCTACCTGCACACTAAGTGACTCAGGTATTCTGAGTCATACAACAGCCCATCCTTATGCTGAATCCCATGTGAGAGTCCACGTCCATTCTTCTTCTTCTGGGACGCCTTCAAATTGTGTGGGTTCCTGGCTGGTGTTTCAATGTACTAATTCCAGACTCCTGGACAGTTTTCTCATCTGTAAGTTAATAAAATAACCTGAATCAATATCCAAAGAACACCTCCTGACTTGAAACAAAGTTCACATGTTAATCAAAGTGTTCTGAACTTCCTTGACTACACAACTTGTCTTCCCTCAGAGAGGCATACTGTTTCCTGGTTTTAATTAATTTAAATTCAGTTCTAATATGTTTTAGTTGTGTAAAACAGGAAGATAATAAAATATAAAAGTACAGTTGGAGAGACTGAATTTTTAAAGTTAATATTAATTATTAATCTAGAATGGAATTGGTATATTGTCTCTTGTCATTGAAGAGTGAATTGTACTTCATTTAATGTTAGGGTCAAGGTTGTAACTAGGTTTAAGGTGGAGCTTGATTAGTTTAGTTAATAAATAGGCTTGTACAGCATTGTCTTTTGCATTACACAGGATTAAATGTGTGATTTAAGTGTGATATATCCTACCCAAAATAAACACATCACAGACAGTAAAATCTGTTTATTTTCCAAGACTGCTTAGTGCTACATTTATGAATATATTAAGCTCTTCCCTGCCTAATTGAGACATATAACTTAAGTCACCCAAACATGCTTAGAGGTGCTTAATTTGTCTAGGTATGTGGGTAGCCTCCTGGATTCTCTATTATTCCCAGGAGAAACTTGAAAAGATGGGCTTGAGTATTAGATCTGTGACCAATTTCATCTCATCTGAGAGTGGTCATTACTGTCTCTGACTGAAAACATTTGGTTGATTATGCTGTATTAGAGCACTGAAAAATATGAGTACAGCACTCAAGATAGGTGATTTAAAGCTATGTCTTCCCATTTCTAGGGGAGAAAGAGCTAAGTAATAGAGGAAAAATGGAAAAGTACCTTTCAAGTGACCAGGACATTTAATTGTAAGGACACATATCTAATATTCAATAATTCTGAAACTGGTTTTATCTAATGACTATATATATAATGGTTTCATCTAATGACTACATATATAATGACTATATATATGTGTGTGTGTGTGTATATATATATGTATATGTTTTAAGTGCATAATTCTTTTCTGGGATTAGGATCTGAGAACTAAGTTCTGCCACTAGCAACTAATATCCCAGTTTCCAGATAAGATTTTACTTCCTGTTTTGCTTGCTTGGTTTGAAGTGCCTTCACACAAAAGTGTTATGTGGCTTAATGCTTTTGATTACTGCAGTAAGGGAGGCATGAATTCATTCCTCTTAATCTTCTGTCCATCTTTTAATCAGTCTTTCCATTTCTTGAGTGAGTTCTTCAAACATCAGGCTGTTGTTCAGGAAGCAAGAATCATCCTACCTATGGTGCCTGTGCTTCAAAGAGGGTAGATAGGATTGATCTCAAGCCCATGGAGGCCTTTTTTATTTCCTGTTTGTTCCATATGTCCTTGGTTAAAAAAAGAGAAAAAAGTGAATTAAATGGATGGCTCTTTTTAGGCACTTGTGATTTCTGGGCATTCTGTGGAAACTCCAGCATTGAGCTGGCTATGATGATTCCCAACTGCTGTCCTCAGAGGCAGCTGAAGTGGCTATGTTGGTGTCTTCACAGACACATCCATTTCCTATTTTTTCCAATTCTTGAAAAAAGTTTTTTCATGACAGCACCGATATTTGATAAGTAGCATTTTATACCGTTCTGGTCTAATACTGTGTCCTAAATTCTCTGAGTTTCTACAGTTAGCATATCTTAATTGCAAAAGGAATTACTGAAATTATTGAGTTCTTACATTATCTACCTTTGAGGCATCTTTATTACTTCATAATTATATGTACTAGTTCAAAGTCTAACAATTCCAAGCTATCTTTTCAGAGCTCCCTGTAGAGACAGCTAAAGATAATCTCATTTATACATCCCTATTCTTTCACTATCTACTCTCTGCTAAATATTTGTTAAGAGAGAAAGAGCCAACTTTATTAACTACCTTACTAGATCTGCCCTTCCTTGTGGCTGGCTGGGCTAATCTTTTTGCTGTATTGTATAATGAATAAACAGATTTACCTTTTTTTCCTGTATGTGGTCCCTTGACTCCCTTGGAGGAGTCAACAGAGATCTATGTTAAGTCAGGGTTTCCCTTATGATAGAAGGTGCTGTGATTGAGGGCCTGAGGATGTTTTCCCTGCAGACTGACAACACCTTCTTTTCCTTGATAAATATGTATCTGTAGGTTTTTTGTTCATAGTGACTTAATCCTGGTGATGCCATAAGCCATGAAGGTGGACCTTTACTGTCTCTCTATTAGAAGTTCTGAAGTAAGGTGAATGCACAACTGAACACACTCTTCTGACTCAGTGAAGTTCTCTTGAAAAGCTTCCAAATGGGACTGGTTTCTCTCTGCTTGAAACTGGGATGGCATCTCCAGTTTGCCGACTGTAGTTTTCATTTGCATGGATTTTGTATTTTCAAGCCCAAATCATAAAGTACAAGGATGTGTGAATTTCAAAATGTTCTTTCATGTTTGTGCCTTCAGTTATTTAAGCTGGTAGCTTTAAATAATGATTGTTTGATGCACAGCACAAAACCAACTTAAAAATTTTAAAAATCAAGTTTCTAAACCTGGAGTCAAGAAAAGGAGGTGAATGCTGTCATTCTTTGTCTGTCTGATTCCTATTTCATCTCAATGTTTTTGAGTGACTGTCGAATTAAAGAGAAATGTCATAGGGAACTGATACTTGAAACGACGTTGAGCTCCTGTACATATTGTTAAAATGTATGTATGTGTTTGCAAATGTTAGGGGCAATGGAAAGGTGACAGTGTTAGTTTACATGTAAATAGCTAGAGGAAACCAGAGAGGGAAGGCATTCTACAGATATCCCAATTATGGGAACAGCTTTAGTTAAAGCTCACAATCAACCATGACACAAACGCCTTGAGAGGACTAGCTTTAATTAGTTCTAATCTTCACAAAAAAATTAGTCTTCTCACCAATATTTATTCATTTCCTGGCAAGAATATTACTCAAACTCAGGCATGGACAGTGAAAATAAATGCTGGCTATAATTAACTTGAGTATTTAAATTTAAGGGAAAAAACTTATGTAAATATGAGGACTTTAAATGCTGCTTACAGAATTACAAAGAAATCTAATTTTGTCTGGAAAATGAGTTTTTCCTTATGAGATTATTTTAAGGTGTTTAAATTATGGCTTGCAGAAACTATGGAATATTAAAATTAATTTATTAAAATACAGCACATTTAAAAACCTTCATGCATGTAATCCCTACTTGCTACAAAAATTTGCTGAATGTATACTGATTCTTTTATATAGTATTTCATCAGTGTTATGACTGATGAAGGGAAGGGAAAACAGCTCACATTTCTTCTTAATAAATATTCACATGACTAGTTTCCTTGATTTTGTGTAAAAATTTATTTATTCACTGGAAGTCATATAAATCAGGCTAATAGGAAAAAACTTCCTGTTGCAAGTCCTAAATGTCCTCCTGTAAAGAATCTCATTTCATTCCAGAATAGCTACTTAAAGGAGCAGGAGTTTGAGAGTCTGGAACTCAGACCTCAACCTGCAAAGGACATCCAAACAAGAAACTTAATTGGGGGAAAAAAAAAATGCAAGATTGAATTTATGCAGTTGCAAATTTAGAGTAGGCAATAGCAACCAATGATGTCATAATTAAAAGTATTCACAGAACATAAGATTATTTGTACTGGAGAGGACCTCTGAAGATAACCTAGTTCCAGACCTTCCCCTAGGCTGTGTGTCTTGGAGCCACATCCAGCCTGCTCTTGAGCGTTTACAGGGATGGGGGCATCCACAGCTTCTCTGGGCAACCTGTCCCAGTGCCTCACCACCCTCACAGTGAAGAATTAGACATTCTTCCTAATGTCTAATCTAAACATTAGATATGTATTTAACTACAACTCTTTCCATTTAAAGCCATTCTCCCTTCTTCTATCACTAGGTGCCCTTGTAAAAAGTCCCTCTCCAGCTCTCTTGCAGCTGCCTTTAGGTACTGGAAGGTGCTGTAGGATCTCCCTGGAGCTGTCTCTCCAGAGTGAACAGCCCCAACTCTCAGCCTGTCTCTGTAGGAGAGGTGCTCCAGCCCTCTGACCCACCTCTGTGGTCCTCATCTAGATCCCTCAAATTTTTTTTTCTGCTAAATAGCAATAGAAATTTATAACTTAGTAGAATTAATAGCACAGAAAGTGTGTGGCATCTATAAATACCTGAATGTTACAAACAATGAGAAATAATAATGTATGTAATCTGAAAGTATAGGCAAACAAAGCTCAAAGGAAAGAGGGAGAATTGACACATTTTTGTATGTGTGGTATGTAGTTGGTTGTAAGAGGTTACCCAAGAAATTACTGGAAATACCCTATTTAAAATGATGATATTTGAATGGAAAAATTGTTGTCCAAAATTACACTTCATTGCATAGAAAACTGGCAAGTCTGAGTCTTCCAGTCTTTACTTAGCAAGTCTTTAACTCACTTCACCTGGTGCAACAACTTTTGTTGTTACACCAGGTGAATGATGTAATGATCTGTTTCTAGCCTGCCACAGTATGTCATTATTAAAAGAGTATTTATTTTTATATTTGATGTGTTATAATAATATAAATCATTATTCAATCATCATCAGTGTTTCTGGACTGTGGAATATTTGATAACATTTCAGTTCAAAAGTAAACAACTTCTCTGTAGATGTTTCTTCTTTCTTCTTTCTTCTTTCTTCTTCTTTCTTCTTTCTTCTTTCTTCTTTCTTCTTTCTTCTTTCTTCTTTCTTCTTTCTTCTTCTTTCTTCTGCAGCATGGCTCTTCAAACATGTTAAGTAACATAAATGGCAGTAGACAGGGAAAAATGTTGTTTTTCTGCATTGACATTTTTTGCAACAAATCCTCTTCTCAGGAATTTCATTGTTCACAAGGGGGGGAAATTAATCTACAAAGAAGCTCAGCTAGTCATAATAAGATGATTATTACACATCTTTATATCCCACTTGATAGTTGGTATATCTTAATTCTTTCTTTAAAACTGTGAAAAAGAAAATCAAACTAAATAATCTGTTATTTGTGGGATTGGTATCTAAGCATAAAGTGCATTTAGGCACTTGGTGTCATAGCATAAAATGCAGGGAAGATTTCATTCTTAAATACATGACTCCTTCATGGCTCTTGCAGTGCTAATATCACTTCTTCAAATCTCTAATAATTTTTTGAGGCACAAAAAGCTGCCAATAGTCATTATTGACATCTGTAACTTAGTTTAGTAAGGGAGTACTGGTTAATATAGTGTGTATCACTGCTAAATTAAATACAGGAACTTCGTGAGTAGCTCCTTCATTGTATGATGTTCCTTAGTCACAGCCCTCTGCACATTGCTCTAATTACTACTGTACATTCCCAACATCATTTTTTATTTGATTAATATGCAATTTCTTTCTCAGATTCATCAGTAATATCAACACAACAACCAGACTCTTGTATTCTTCCTTCCTTTCCTCACCAATGCACGGCAACTCATTTCTTTAATTTTTGGCACATCATAATTTAATATTTACCCGTTGTAGCTTGGTACCAAAGGAACAATTATTTCCTAATCATTTGCCTTCAGGGGGTTCTCCACTTGTGTCTGGGGAAAAAGGGCAGTTTGGGAGCGTGTCTGTGTTTCCTTTGTAAGGACAGCCCTGTTGTTAGGGCAGGGCACTGTGTGTTGAATTCTAATGCCTCGGTGCAAGAGCCAGCCTGTTTGGAAGGGGCAGCGTGGGAGGTGTTGGCTGCGGTCAGCAGAGCCCCAGCCTGGGGCTCCCTCGGAGCCAGGAGCTCTGGAAGTTGTCCGGACCGTGCCGATGGGGAGCGCAGCCGTTCCGCACCGTAGCCAGGCTGAAACACCTCATCCCCCCAGTACCCACCAGGCTGCTTTGCTTAGCAGCCAGGGAGTTCAGGTACCTTTTCTTTAAATATTTATAATTTGCTGCCACAAAATATTGTCCGTTCAAAAGCAGGTCGTTGTATCCGTGCAACAGAAGTGTACTGGCATTGATTTTTATGTGCATTTGGTAGATTTTGTAAGATTGTTTAAAATTCACGAGTGCTTGTAATAGGTCTTATCCTGGATTGGCAAAGGGCTATGTAACAGAGGTAACTGTTTATGTATGGAATATTTATTTTCAAGGAAAATTGTAGAAAATTTTCAAAGGTAGCATGTTATGATAAGATATACTTAAATCACAGAGAAGGTACCTTTAGCTCTGGTACTAAGGTTTTCATTTTAAATTAACACTGGATTAGTTATCTGTCTCTGTCAAGACTATAATAAAGATCTTTTGTTGCAATCCATCATAGGGCTTTTGTGTTATACAGTATACCTAGAAACCGTTAACAGGAAGACTAGATTAATGCAGAGAGAAAAAATGTCATCAGATAAAACATAGGTCTCAAAAAGCAATTTCAAGTTCCATACTACGTTATGCATTAATACATTTTTAGCCTTTGGGGAAAAGAGAAAAACTTGTAATCAAAAATTAATTTAAGCATTCTTGGCTGTACCTAAATTAGAACCCAGGATACTTCCAAAATTGTTATTAATCAAATGACCTGACAGGAGCTCACTAGGAGAAAATTAATGAGTAAAGGCTATTCTGAATAATATTTAGTAATGCTGATAAGAAAATTTGCAGCTCTTTTTCTAATTTTACATATAACAATTTAAAATAGTTCTATTTTGAGATAGCTATATGTGTCTGTACATGTATGTTATGCAAATATATTGTGCATATGCTCTTTATTTTTTGAAATTAACTTCTTCAGAAAGCTCAATAGAAATACAAGTGCAAGAAGTCACTATTTTTTCTTGATTAATATCTTAACAATGAACTGAGATGGGGTTCCGTATGACTTAAATATTTCTCCATTAACATATGGACACATTTGTTTAATTTCATTATTTTTTTTAATTTTTTTTTTTTTTGTAAACTATCATTGCAATTTTTGCCTCTTGGGGTTTAATGATTCTCATCTTTTCTGGGAACAATTCACAAGATTGATTTTATAAGTCTTCATTGTAATTTAGTGCTATATTAAAAGGAAAGAAATTGGTGATTAGTATTTTGTGCCTTTAGGTTTTGGATTTGAAGAAAGCAATTCTATTCTATCAAGTTTCTGGTTATTTACTGTTTTGTAACTTTAAAATATAACAGGTCATTAAGGGATTGCATCATCATACCTGTAAAAAAAGATGTAATTTCAAGATACTAAGAAGTAGAATTATAAGGAAAGCCAAGCCTAAATACCAATTAATTCACATCTAACATCTAGAAATCCTTAGTGGTGTATTTTAATTTTTAATAGACCTAGGAGAGTTTTTTTCATCAGAAATTTTAGTCTTTCTGTATTCTGTGTTTTTTATGTTATATGTATTTTGGAAGTAAGCTGTTATACAAAAAAATTTTCTTATTTCTATTTTTGCTTAACATACCTAATATGAAGGAAATTTGTAAGTCTAAATGTTTCTTGCTGTAGACATGCTAAACAGTGTCACATCTAAATTTGTTCATTGAATTTTGTCTGTAAGCCAGAAGTGTAACTGGCTTAGTGCCTTATTGCCCCCAGCAGTCCTGCTGTTCAGAGTAGGTAGTGTTGAACCTGATTTGTTTTTAATGTTTTTTTTTTTAAATTTTTCCAAGAGCTTTTTGATTTAAATAACTTCTTTATTAAGACGAACAGAGATATTTTTACAGTTATTGGCAAGACAACTGCAGTAGTGATAATGGCTGGATTTTTGGGTTTTTTTTTTTTTTGCTCTTGCTGTAGGTTTGATAATGTTGACATGAATGACTCAAAAGACACCATAGTAAGATGGAAGATGGAAGCTTTTGGGAAGGTAGTGGGAAATAAAGGAAGTAACATTTGATGCTTAATAAATTGACAAATCCGTATGTACTTGTTTATATTCTGGAAAATCGTAGTTGAAAACAAAGGAAAAAACTTCAGTTATGTGAAATCAAGCTGAGTTTACCCTTGTAGAAAGGACCTGTCTTGAAAAGCCGCAATTAGTAAGCTGGCTCACTCTGAATTGTTTTTGAATTCCATTTCATTAATAGGAATTCTGCTTAACAATAGGGACAAGATTTACAAAATCCACACGCTGTTTTTTTCACCCTGCTGTGTTTTGCACTTGTATTGGGAAAAAGAAACCAACATTGACCTGAATATTCTCTCCTTGTATTTAGGATACCTTAAGCTTTTGCTCTGTACATGTAATCAGAGTGAAATTTTTCATGAGGGTTTGAAGAGAGGAGGGGACGGCAGGGAGGAGAGGAATGTATAAGTGATGGTGACAACCTCTCCCACCTGTATACTGGGACAAAAGGGGCTAGAGGCAGCCTGAACAAAACACAGGTGAGAGGAATTCCAGACAGGTGAGTGGGGACACTGAGGAAAGCCCAAAGTTAAAGAGCGGGTTGTCGCCAGCGTGGAAAGGTGAATGATTTTTCCCAGCAGAGTGGGAAATGGTGTGCAAGCCCTGAGGGCTGGACTCACAGGGTGGGGAGTGGTTGCTGCCTGCTATGATGGTGTGTTTTGTTACACAGAGCTCATTGACTTGACCCAGATTGCTGTTTCACTTGCTGAAAATATGCTGGTGCTTCTTCTCAAAGTTGAGGTAGCCCCTGTAATTATGGACAGATAACGTCAACTTTCTCCTCTGAAATGTCGCTGCTGTTTGTTAATGAGGTTGTACTTGGTGCATTGCTACTGGGGAGCCATGTTTTCCACTGTTGCCCATACTGAGAGCTCTGCTGACACTGCCATCACCAGAACCATCTCACTGACAGTGGCTAGTTAATATTTTCCTGAAAAGCTAACTTATCACAGATAAAACTCTTAAAAGTCAGCATACAAATTATTAATCTCTCAATTTCTTTCCACCCACAGCTTGCCAAAATTGCTTTCACTTTGACAATACTAATTCATGGTAGTCACAAGCTACATAGGGCTTAAAATACAGCTTTTTCTTTTCCAGTGTAAAAAAATGATTGCCCTTTTTTTCATTTATTTAGCTGAATAAATATTAAACTTTTAAATTTTGACAAGGAAGTAGATGTGGCTGTAGTTTGTGTCTGTGATCAAATCCAAATTGATTTTCAAATATTTTTTTGTGTGCTTTAAAGATGAATGTGTGGGTGTGTGTGCAGGTGTGCTTACAGGCATAGGGGAGAGACTGTAGTCTTGTGATACACATCTGAGAGAAAATTGGCTGGATGGTAGTAGCTGAAAAATAATTTTTTAACACTGTAATTATGCCTTAGAGATTGAGTAGAACTCAAGTCCTACCTGTAGTTGTGACTGTGCTCTTCTTTTCTGCCTATCTGATGTGACAGATGTGCTGAAATGATTACAGCTTGTTCTATAGGAGGAAAATACTAATTGCCCCAGACAATTAATACAATACAGAAGTCAGTCAATATTAAATACAGAATAAATATTGCAAATTAATTTCAAATATATTTTATAGTTATATGAAGTTGGTTGGTTTTCACAATCTGTTAACTACTGTCTTGCTAATCAAATGCTTACCTTTACAATGTTATTGAGCTAGAGCCTTCAGTGACCCATTGACATTAATCTGTCTCCAAATAATCTGATCATCAGTTCAGCAACAGAATATCTAGAGAATGTTTTGAGAGATTGTTGTTGTTATTACTTGGGGAACAGTATTTTTTATATTTGTGACTACAAAGGAAATATGAAACATTTTAGTGGTGACTCTGTGGTTTAATGAAGAAAGAAATTATCAACGTCCATCCTATGCCCTTTATAGGCATTGCTCCTTAGGTTGACCAAACCCTTGTGACTAGTGATGGGACTCGAGGAAACAGCATGAAACTGAGTCAGGGGAGGTTTCAATTGGATATCAGGAAAAAGTTCTTCACCCAGAGCATGGCTGGGCACTAGAGCAGGCTCCCCAGGGAAGTGGTCACAGCACCAAGCCTGTCTAATTTCAAGAAGTATTTGGGCAACACTCTCAGGCACAAGGTGTGATTCTTGGAGTGTCCTCTGTAGGGCCAGGAGTTGGACTTGATGATTGGGATGGATTTCTTCCTGCTCAGGATATTCTATGATTCTATAAATGTGTAGCAAATTTTTTGAATAGACAATCTAGCATAGAAGGTCTTAAGATGCAAATTATTCATTTTATGCTCATTCTTGAAGAGCAGTGATGTCAACATCACATTCTAGTAATATATTCCACATTTATTTTCTTTCACATGTTTTTTTTAGTTGCAATAATGTCCTTTCCTAGTTAGCTGAAGTTAGAAAAACTTTTTGAAAGTGAGTTGCAGAAGACTCAGATTTGAGGGAAATGTTCCAAGGAGAAGGTTTTCCATTCTGTGACATGGCTCACAAACAGAAAGGATTTCAAAACTGTAAGTTTAACACATTTCTTTTGAATTGCCAATTTAAGATGTCAGTTGTCATCTTGTCAGATCTGAGATGTACCCTTTAAGGGATGTTAATTGCTTTTAGAGTTTTAAAATCATTATGTTGACTCAGCAGTAGGTGGTTGTGGCCTACCTTGTTGAAGGACACCACACTGTAGGTATCTGTTTCTTCTTAAACTTGTACCTGATCTTGATCTTGCAGTGAGAGCTGCAGAAAAACAAGGAACACAAATTCTTTGTACATTTGCCTTTCATAGTAGAGGAGTGCATTTCATCTTTCGATTTTCTGCAACTGATATGACTTGTGATGTCTTGTAATATAATTAAAAGAAAATTTACCAGGAGAATGAGCTTGGATTTTTAACTTATGCAATTCTGATTTTACCAGATTTGTTAACACATTTAAGTTTTTTCTATTAGCTTGTGTATAGCATAGATGCAATTAGTATACAATTATGTAAGCAAATATAAAAACTATTATATATTCTATTTGTGTTTCCTAGGGTGGGTGGGGGAAGTGTTAAATTGATTGTTGCATTTGAAACTGTGGTCTGTTCTGCCAGCAGCTGGAACGTGATCAGTTAAATGGGGCATATGAAAGGCATTGCTGTTGCACATTGTTAAAGGAAAATTACAAGTAATATCGTAATAGTGAGGTCTAAAGATATACTCTAGAAATGGCTGGATATAAATTTGACTCCACCAAAGCAAGGGCATTCAGTGCTGGATTATTAGCATGTTATAGAAAAAATAATAGATTAATATCTTTCATTAATACTATGAAAATAATGACATTTTTAGTAAGGATGAAATGTAACTGAATCAGAAGTAAACTTTCATTAATAAAAGCCATGTGATCATGACATTTCATTAGTCGTCTGAAAAGGAAACTGAAGTGTAATTTAATTTTTAGTTAAACTGTGGGGCAGGTTGGTTCATTTTCCCCACTTTATTGTTGTGCTTTAATTCCTACTTGTTTTACTGTACATGTTAGAAAACCTGAATCGTTACTGTGACTACTGACATCTCAGATTTTTTACAGGTTTCTAGTAAGTCACGTAACATTTCTCCACACATCTTGCAATTCTGAAATATTTCTACGGGAGGGTGTTGAGGGTAGCTTGTTTCCTACCCCAGTGCTCCCCAGGGCCTTCTCTGAGCACCAGCAGCTGGGGACACTGTCCTGCTTGGGGGCTGTGGGCATGGGGGCAGGTACCCTGAGAGCAGGTTTGTGAGCTGCTGCCAGCAGTGCTTGAGAACTGTGAGACAGAGAAGTCTCACTCATGCCCTGAGATCCCTAGTAGCTGAAGAGGACTGTGCAACACACTCAAAAACTTGCTTTTTTGATAAGAAGTGTGGTCAAATCTTGTTAAGTCTGTTCTTCTGAAAACATTTTAATTAGCTCTCTTTAGGGCCGTTGTTCTGCTAGTTTTTTAAGTAAAAGGAACTAATTGAAAAGCAGCTCAAGCATTTTACCTAATTCCTGAAAAATCACATATGAAAGCATAGTAACAAAAACATTAGGCATAGTTGTTACATACACACAGTTGTATTCTGTACTCATACTCGAAGCCTATGTGAGGGGGATGAGTTTGTGCCAGCCATTGTGCGACTGAAGTTGCAAAGGGTTTTGCAAAGAAGATTAGAGTTGGCTCCTCAAGTGGATTCAGAGTGCTTCAAAGGATGTATAGGAAGTGGGGCAGAAGAGTTTTCAATAGTGGCTCTCCAAAAGACATCAGCATCTCTTTGTAAAGAGGAGTTTCATTTTAAGATCACTATGGAGTAAAGTACTTCCAGTTAACTGAGTGCAAACTAGTGCCACTTCACTTCAGAAGAGCTGTCTCCAAAGATTTGCATGGAATTGCAGGGAAGAGGAGGCAGTTGTGTTTGAGGATTGCCTTGCCTTCCTGAGCTCTGAGCTGGGAAGCAGCGGAGCTGAGGGGAGGGAGACCTGTGTGACAGGAGAGCTGTAAACCTCTGAGGAGGTGTCATGTAACCTCTCAACCGAGGGATCCTCTTATGCACTGACAAGCTGCTTCTCTCTTCTGCCTGCCTGGGGTTATGAACACTTTCCAGAGCTTACTTGGAGTGACATGGTAACAGGATTTCATGATCTAGGAATGAATTTTTCCTTTGCTGCCCCAGTGGCTTGGGTAATGCATGGTTTGAGAGCTGGGGTCGGGGGGAGGAGTTGGGGGGAGGATGTGTGCATTTTTTTTTTTGCATTTTGCCTAAAGGATATAAAAGATTGTAACAATGCTTTTTTTTTTTTTTTTTCCTCTTTCACAGCTCTAAAGCTATATAATAAACATAGTGATTTCAGGTTTTTTCAGCTTTCTTGTTATGAACTACTTTAGGAAAAATATCTTTTGTAGGAGTGAAGAAATTGTGTGAGTACAGTAAAGTTCCATTTGCTGTTGCACACCTGTTACTCCCTGTGTTGGGATCGCTAATTACAATTGGGAAGGAATCATCAAGACCTTCTAGTCGTTGCAACAAACTGCAAAGAATATGAGGTCCATAGTGGACAAATTACCAGCAGGTACTTTTGTTGTATAGAGCATCCTGTGGCAATTAGTTTCAGAATTTATTAAACATTGTATGAAATGCCTTTTCCTTTGTTTTAAGCATGTTTAAGTGGTATTTTCCTTTGTTGCCTCCCTTGTTTTGTTTCTGTGGGAATCTAGTAAATACCCTCTCTTTAGGCTTTGCATAGTTTTCAAACATTAGGAATATTTTTCAAGGTGTCAGTTATATCTTCTGTTGTTTGTTTCCCTTCCAAATTTATTCCTCTTTGAAAACTACACTAGCATACTTACTGCTCCTACTGCTACCTTTTCTTGTTATACTATGTGTTTGTGTAGGACAGCCACAACAGCATTATTCAGATATTAGAAAATGTTGAAAGTGTGAAATTTTTCTGTGAAAAGGTGTATTTACATACTTGTTTGGACCATCTTTAAAAGACTTGTCTACTTGGTATTTATGCAACACTGTCATTAAAGCAGTAATCAAGAAAGGGCTCAACTTTGGAATTAATATTTAATTGCTTCTGTAGAACATTGCTCACGTATCATTTGTTGTGTTTCTTTAACAGGGACAGAATGGTTTTCTTTATTTTCTGTTGGGGAACCATGATAATGAACCTATAGTTAAGCATTCATGAGCACTTTTTCATTGCTTCTAACTGAGACAGCATTCAGATTTGCACTTTTTATTTTATTTGGTTTGTGTGTAAAGTCTAGCTTCTCAGTACTTAGAAATATTTGGGATATTTCTAGAAAACAAAAGTAAATGAAAAGCATAGAGTATTTTTGATTGTTCTGTCAAGAAAATAAGGGTGGTAGACATTATGTTAAAATGCAATGAACGAGATGCGATCAGATCCTGGAAACACAGAGGTGTTTCTCAGATCCACTTAAGGATCCCACCTGGGTCCCTCAGCTATGAGCCCTGGCTTCAGTGAAAGAAAATACTCCCAGGAAACCAGGCAAGGAGAAATCTGAGCAGTCTGTGAGGTGAATGTACTCCTTTACAGTCACCTTTGTGTCTTCTAATTCACTGTGCCATTCCAGGTCAGCAAAATTTCAGCTCTATTTTGTCCTATTATGCAAAAAAACGCTCTCAGTTTTGACCAAGTAAGGATAACAGTGGCTAAATATATACTGTAGGGAAAGTGTGTTCTGTGGCTCAACACAAAGCCCTGGCTGCATCTTGAGAACATTTTGGGGTAAAACTTCTAAGCAGAGGACAGATGAAGCAGGTAGGCTGGATGGTTGAGCTGCATATGGGTTGCGTTGTGGAAAACCTGTTTTCCTTTGGTCTGGAGAAAGTGTAATCTCTTCTGCAGTGGGAAGGGAGAATAAGATACACCAACACTAAATGTATCCATTCTCTATATATCAAGTAGGAGTCTTGTCAGAGTGTTACATGACAAATGATGGAAAATACAGAATTTTAGGAAATCAGCTTTTTGTGAAGAAGAATTTTAGTAAATGGGTCTTAGTAAGCAGCAGTAATAAGATGAGGGATGTAACTTGTCCTCTGGGAAACTCCTTCCATTCAGTGTCATGGGTGCAGAAAATCACCAGCCTGGGATTCACAGCCTGAGACAATTCATATGCTGTCTGTAGAAGTAGTAAAGATTCTTGCTGTATTTACCATTTGAATTTGAAAAGTGTGAAGGGGTAGGATTTCTGAGTAATGGAGGGTATTGCACAAGTCTCCTGTGGAGACTTTCATATTTGGAGGATGCATTGGTAGCTGAATTAATTGTCAGTAGCAGTGTAGAGGGATTGGCAACACCTTCTCTTTTCCTACCTTGACTATGTAGGATTTAGAAGTGATGTTCAGATTAGAAGGGTGACTCCTGCTGGTAACATGACACAATGAATGAATCATATCTACCTTTCAACTATAATCGACGACAACTAGTTTGACTTTGACCTCATAACAAAAGGACTTTTTGTTGGACTTTGCTTTCACTGAATAAGGAAGTAGTCCATCAAGAACACAATCTTTCTCTAATGGTTTTGGACTGCAGAGATTTTCCTGTCTTTTTTACATGGGTGGGGGTTTTAGGAAAAAACAAAAACTAATTTTTATTTGTAAAAAATTATTTGTCACTTCAGTGGAATCTGAATCAGGTAAAGATTTAAAAAGAGAGAATGAAATAAACTTTCTTTGGGAAAAGAAGAAAATATTTAGGTACTCACAGAGCAAGGAATTCCTTCAGTACTATGGAGCTATTTTTATCTGTTAGAATTTGTCAATTTAACTTCAGGCATAACCTGAATTTAAAATATTTACAATTAAAATTATAACAGTACTGTGTCTATTTTCTTTGCAGGTTTGCTGGTCCTCTGATACATTTCAGAATGCCACTGGTAAAAAGGAACATAGACCCCAGGCACTTGTGCCACACAGCTCTGCCCCGAGGTATCAAGAATGAGTTGGAATGTGTCACCAATATTTCCTTGGCAAATATAATCAGACAACTGAGTAGCCTAAGTAAGTACCTTGTCTTAATAGACTAATATATTTTACAGTGACAGTGTTTGAAGTATGAACATCTTTTCAGTTTCTCAGTAGAAAATTGTCACTGGGTCTGGAATGTAGTGCTTTTGTGGGTAGTGTCTAGGATGGATGTCTGTGAAGGAAAACTAGGATCTTTTCTAGCAGCACGTCTTAAAACATTTCATCCATATATTTCTGTTACCAGAGGAATGTGACAGGAAAAGATAGCTGCTAATTAATGAAGTCAGTAATTGCTAACCTTAGAGCAATTCTTGAGTAGGGAATATGACTTAATGAGGAATATATCACAGGTTGCTTAATTCTCTCTGCTTAAACCCTTGGTCATGTTGTGGTCATTCAGGAAAAAAGAGAAGTTGCTTTTTGAAATACTATACCCAGAAAGATAATTATTATATGGTATTTAAAATAGTAAAAAGATTTTTCTTCCTTCTTCTCCCTCTGTCAACAATTGTACCCTTGGTGCACTTGAGAGAAGTGAATGCTTCTCGAGCTGTGAAACTCTGCAGGAGTTTTGCTGAAAAGACTGATCTCTGGCTTGTTTCTTTAAATTACAGCAACTTAAAAAGGTGTCAAATGAACCAGCATGATCACATTTTGAATTTCCAATACTGCAAGTTCTTTTTAACCACTAGGATGTTACTAAAACTACCAACACATTAAATATTTAAATGTGCATGTATATACATCTACAATGTGAAAAGTCTTTCAGCTCCATCATTTTCTCAGAATCACAGGTGATGTAGCCTAATTTGTTGATTAGATTGATTTAATTATTGGTTTGATGATATACTGTATGGTGTCTGTTGTGACAGCCTTTCAAAACTGTTAGGGTGCCATTAGGTGGAACACTTAATTGAGGACACTGAATTATGGAATTGAGACCGGAATGCTTACAGCACATAAATATGAACATTATTAATATAGCTGCAACAACAAAGGAAAATAACTATTTGAAAACTTTTCAGTGAACCAAGAGCATATCATATCAGGATGCAGTATATGATCACCATCTGTGGTTTTGCTTCATTCTGCCAAAAGCCCTTCCCAAACTAGCTGCTCATGTACTAGGCTCCCCTTCCAAGTCACTCTTATAAATGTTGTATTATTTTATTTTAGTTTGCTTATTTTAAAAATTCTTACTTGATTATAAGCTTCATCTGGGAAATTTGCTTTTGTAGGTGGCATGCCAAATATATATTTGGCATTTTCATTTGGAAGTATTATTTGAGCCTAAAAAGCCCAACAGTAACTTCTAACTCAACATCATGGTCTCGGATTCACCTATTGAGATTCAGCTGCCTTTGCTATGTTTTCTTGGTATACAGATCTTATATCTGATGTTGTTTGTACTGCTGCTTATGAGGAGGTCAGGATGAAGCAATACTACAACAGAAAGGACTCAATTAAGGAAGAAAAAAAGAAATTAAGAATATTCGTCGAATGCTCACACTTTTATTACATGGTTTGCCTAACATATAGCACAGAGAAACACTTGCAAGGGAATGTAACCATAACTGTGTATACCCCCTCTTCGTAAAAACAGTGTGGTTCTTCCCTGAAACATGCATTCATGTGTTTATACCAAGTTTTTGTCTGATACTGTGTGTGTTTTCAACAAAAACAAAAACCCAAACTTTTTTCCTACAATTGAAATAGAACATGTTTTGCAAGCTAGTCCTTATTTCTCAGCAGTGCTAAAGTCTCTTCTTTAAAAATGGTGATCACGTTACAAAGGTTTGGGTACTTGTGAAAGTATTTTGTTCCAGAATTCTTTTAGTTTTTTCTGCCTGTTTATGCTAGGAGCAATACAAATTCAAAAATATTCAGGAGTTCTGGAATAGGAATTTTGTGTCTCATGCTTAAACCCAAATTACCAGTCTTCACTTGGTGTGTCACTGTTAGGGGTGTACAGCGAGGTCTGCTGACATGCAGATAAATTTTAGTAGTTGCCTGTGAGTCACAGCCAGCAGGCATGGTTTTGCAGCAGTCCCCTGGCAACCAGCATCTCTGCAGTCCTTCCCTTTTTGTTTTCCATGGATAATGTGTATGTTTGAGAATCAGCCTTTAAGTTGTAGACAAAATGAGCTTTACTCTGAGAGTGGAAACTGAGAGCTCTGGTAGGGTTTCATTTCCTTTAAACTAAAGCTGCTTTTGCTTTTGCTGGTAAAGTTATGCAAATTTAAATGAATGGCCTTTGACCTGATTGACAATCAGTCATCTCTGCCTCTAAGATTTTTCATTTACTTACCCTCAAAGAGAGGATCAATCTTCTGCCATTATGGTTATTATTCTCAAGACCAGGCAGTCTTTTTTTCTGACATGATATGAAGAAAGAGAGCTGTCACGGAATTGGAGCCACCAGTACTCTAAACAATACCAAAAGTCATTATTGAGAAAAAATAAGCATGGAGTTTTGTCATGTAAGTCATTAGATCTCCATTTTTTGGAGATATTAACAACTCAACTGGATCAGTCAAGCAGCTGTATCTAATTGGATCTGCTTTGCATAGGGTGTTGGACTAGATGACTTTTGGAGGTCTTTTAACCTGAACAGGACTGTGTTTCTATGATCTTGGATACTACATTTAAATAGGATATACAAGCAAAAACAATACCTATGAAATGACAGGAGTTCTATTTTCCTGTATTTCAGTATAAAATAAAAGAGCTTTACATGACTATGTCAGTGATAACTACCATGTGTCTCCATAAAAATTATCAAACCTTTCATAGCTTATTTGATGTGCTGCTTCTAATTGTTCAGTTTGAGAAATTTTTTGACCTTTAAAAGAAGTAGAGATCAAAGGACAAAATATTTATTTCTGCTTTGAGTAATAGTCCTTGCCTTTATCCCTCAAGCAAGAAAACATGTCAGTCTGTCATGATACAACATACAAAATTGCCAGTAAGTAATTTTTCCCCCCCTGTCTATTCCCAGTCTTCTCTTACTTCATAAAAGGATCTGTTTTCTGACAGCTTTTCTTAGCACTGTGGCAGAACAGAAACTCTCTGAACAACAGCAACAGCTGTCTTAGTTTCCTAGCCATTTTTCCCTGTATTTTTTTCTTTTTAACAGTATCTGCTTTGAGGAAGTGCTTACCTAATGTTTGCAGCAATATTGCACATACATTAGTACTCTCTATACGTTGGTGTATGTCAGGCCATAACATTCCCGCATGCATGAAACACAACTGATAGCATTGTGCAGCTGTGCCATTGTTAGAAGGCAGATAAATAGTTCTCTTGTGTGAATGTAGCCTCCTCATTTTGTTCACAGCTATTGACCAATCTTGTTTTTCCTTTTATTCAGCTGTTCCATGGAAACAGAATCTCAGTACCACATAAGAAACCTAACTGATGGGGTTTGTTCTCAGCCTTGGTCTCTGACACCTCCATGTAGGGAGGAGAACATTTCTCTTTTTGAGTTTGTGCTTTTAATGAATATTTGTGTTGCAGGCATTCAGACTAGGCCTTTTATTCAATCATAGCAAGACATCATTCCTCGTTTTTTCTTTTACCTCTGCATAACTAAAGAGAATGCTGCATAATTCTGCTAAGCTGGAGTGCCTTATATGTTAGTGAAAACAATTTTCACTTAACATTGAACCTTCTGTAACCTTTTCCCTCTTTCTATCTTTTTTTGTGAAGTATATCTATTTTTACTGTGTTCTTCTAATTCTTTCTTTTCCTTGCCCCTTATTTGTTAATTTTCAGGAGTGAAAGTCTGACTTAAGAGCAAATAATTTCTCCCCCTAAATTTTTCTTCTCAGATGTGCTTAAGTTTTCTTTCTTATTTTTTGCTTACTGTGCCTTCCCCAAAAGCTCTCATCTTGTGAGAGACACTTTTCTCTTCTATTGTGAGAAACACTTTTTCAGCTCAGGAAAACCTTCAGTTTGTCATGACTTAAGGTATTAACATTGAGTAAGTGGGAAATACTTCTCCAGAAATACCTAGCTGCAAGGTGTTGGGACTGCAACTAATTTGTAGAACCAGGCCTCTTGAGCTCAAAGACCACCTCTCTCTTCACCCAGTGTGAACAACATCTTCAGCACATGGTAAGGTTCCCACATGCTGCATGCTTGGAAGTAAGTCTCTGCAGATCTGCAGCTAGAGCTTCAGTCGTTATTCCAGAACCCCTGTGTTGTGTCTTGCCCTGCCCATCCTCTTGCTCAGTGTGTTCGGGAAGACATTCATTGTGAATTTTCTTCACTAATCACTCCTCTTTATTCATTATTACTACAATTGCCAGGGAACACAAGTGTTCTTGTGCACAAGGGAGTAAGGAAACTGATGGACTTGAAAACTAAAGGCTAACTCAGCTTGAGAGAACCCCAACCTCTCAAAATCTTCCATCTGATTTCTTGATGTTGTCTTTGCAGCAGTGGCAACGCAATGCTGTTTTGTGTGCATCCCAAATGGTAATGAGAGGATGAGCAAGGGGTCAGTAAAGTTTCACTGAAAGCAACTATGTGTTAGCAGAAAAAAGTCCCACCTGTCATTAATTCTTTGCATACATAAAGCATGAATTTGGGTTGTGTTAGAAATGAAAGGAAGAACAAGACTTCCCTGTGAAATGATCATTAGCACTGCTACTTTTCGCATAGTTCAGCTCTCAGCAGTCTCTTTCACAGATTTCTGAATACATAATGGTAATCTCAGCTAGTTTACTTGAAAATGTCCTCTGTGGGTGGTAACAAATGGTATCTCAGCCTTCCACAGCTGAAAATTTTTGAAGGTTGACTTCTTTTTGGATGTCAACAAGAAGCATCAGACCTGTTCTCGATAAGGCCTTTAACAAAGTTTATTTGATACTTGTGGTGCCCTGGTCAGGTTGTCTGATAAACATCTGGTTCAATTTTCCTGGCTAAAGGAATCAAGTTGTCTCCTCAGTACTCTGATACTCCTACTATAATGCTTGTGAGGGACTGCCCTTACATTTTCATAATGAAAGTTCCTAATTAGCATCAGTGCTATGTATTTAGTATGTCATTTTTCAGAGCTTGCTCGGCCATAACCAATGAAATTCCCAAGGATCTACCAAGGTTCTTATCTCCAAGTTCAGTCTCCTAGCTTTGAGTCTGTTTCCTAATCACTTAGCTGTGAGATTGAAATGATCCTGATGAGAAATAAGCCCAGACTTTCAAAATCGGATACATCTCGTTTTTTTCTAAAAAGTAAATTATATAGTGAAGATCTGAAGCTGAATCAAGAGGCTATGGATATGTTAAATTATATGTCAGAAGTAATGAAGGAGGAAAAATGTATTAATAGACTTAGAATATCTTTCCTGTTTTGCTGTATAAAGGAATCTTGGTTATATATTGTGAGGGGCCTGTGTGGTAACTAATTATCCTGAGAGAATACTTTCTAATAAATACACTATATTGTTAGAAAGGAACCATTCAGTAGTGAATAATGCAATTTTGCATAGTCTAAGTATATTGGGAAGGGATTGGGCAGTGAGACATGACAGGTTTTACAGCTACTCTTGTTCTGTACCTTTATTTTTTTAGAAAATGTAGTGGACAAAAATATTGTATAGTGTGTGAACAGGAATGAGATAATAGAAATCTAGTAAATCAAGAAATAAGTGGATAACAGACTAAATTCTAAGCATATTCTTTGAGATGTTTTACCAATTTATACATATTTTTTTTAATTGCCAAATTTATATTTTCAAGCTAATATTATTTGGGGTTCATGTAATTCAATATATCATTATATTTATTATTTTAATATCAAATAGTACTAATATTAATTTTAGTGACATAACTCTTTATTATACTTTGTACTTAACAATGTTACCATATATTTAATGTATTATGTATTTTTAGAATTTAGTTCAGTGATAAATATGTTGGGTTAGATTTTAGGTTTGTAAATGTTAAAATATGCAAACACACACACACACACACCACTGAGTCCCAGAAGTCTGACAGATCACTTAAGGCTAAGTTAATTAAGATCAATACTTCTGGCAAGATTGAACAATTGTCTTATTTTTGAATGTCCTGCTTGCTGCATCTGGCATTGGCCTGCATTTTACCAGTGATCCTCCTGAATTTCACAGAGTGCTGCTGGTTTGTGGCACTGAGCACTGTGTGTGGTGAATGTGTTTATCCAGGTAGCTACATCAAATTCAGAGCGTGTTTCACAAAGCAGCCAACGCCATAACTGATCTGCAGGGTGCTGCCTCGGGCTGGGGTGCAGTTGAAGGGTTTTGGAACTCTTTTTCTTCCACAATGCAGAAGGATAGTAAAGAAGTGACTTCTTCCACAAGTCCTGGTTCAGGACTCATGTCCCACTCGTTTTCTGAGGGCCTGTAACTAAATCTGTCGGTAACTGATCTAGTGTTGCAAAATGATTAATTTAAATGGCCTTTCCTTAGGGTTTGCCAACAGATGCTGCATTGAGAATGCCAGAGTTCAGGTGGACTTAAGGACTGGAGTTTTCAGAGGACTGCTAGTGTATGCCCTGGTCCTTGGTGTGGTTCTAAGAATTTGAGTAACACAATAATGAAGTCTTTGAAGACATCTCTTCGTCAAGCTTTATTTAGTTAGACTGAAATACTGTCCAGAACCTGATGTGGAGGTTGTGGTTGACTTCAGTTCATCTCATATATACCCAGTCCTCTAGAACAAAATAAAAAACCCCATTTCTTTTACCTTAGTATGTTTTCATTTTAGTGTGTTGGACAATTAGCAATTACTCATTTGTGGATAAAAGCCAGGGAAGTTGGACAAATGCTTAAGAAGTTATGGGGGGAAATTAGTAGATAAAACAAATTAGAAGGAACATTTGGTGAAAGCAAAGCACTATAAAACTGATCAGTATTTTTTTTTTGACATTTTATAAGCCATTGTACACTTATTGCCATGGTAATGAATGGAAATGGAGTGGGTGATGCATGTTTTGGTGGTTTTAATTTTTTTAAAAAATGAGGAAGGCAGTAAGCAGTATATTTTTTACTCTATTTTCAGTTAGTAGCTACTAGCTACTGCTCTGTTTTCAGCTCATAGGTCTGTTTTAAAAGTCAGAAAAATAATTGTTCAAAAAGCCATCAAAGTACAAGCATGTTATTGGGGGGAGGAAAGACAGAACATTGTTTCCAAGATGTTTGATTTTATCCTGTCACAAAAAAGGATACTGACTGACACCAGAGAGAGCTGCATTCCTGTATCCCTTTCTTACTGAAGGTTTAATTGTGATCAGAGCCCTTAGATACATGAGGAAAAGTTATGAAAAGAATAATAAGGTGAATAATAAATTCCTTAATTAAAACTGAATAATAATGTATCCTCTTATTTAAATTTTTTTAAAGTGCTCTGTTAATAAAAATAAATGCCAAGCAGGTTTTGCAAATACAGTAAAATAAGCTTTTCACAGACATTGGATTAATTTAATTGTAGAAGTTTATATTGTCATTTAATTTAGTAGGCAAACAAGACCACTGATCTTTCTGATCTGGTACTACGTATCCAACTGTGAGCAGGATCCTAAGGCGTTAATATTATAATTGTCATGGGGAACTGTAATTCTCTTTATTGTGCTGTGTGAAACAAGAGTAGAGTTTTTCAGCAGGCCCATAATATTGTAAATTTTCTGAAGTGTTAATGATACTTTGGAATAGTCATTGTGTATTATGGAATTAATTTTGCATTCTTACTCTTCTGACATATTACTTATAAATTATGTGGAATGAGTTCAAATTTGTTTACTAGCGTGCTTTTTTCTCACACTTTTTTTTTACTTATTTGAGTTTGTGACACTTTGTTCAGTATTATCACCTGTAATTGTCTCCTTTGTAATCCATTCAAAACTGAGGACAGACTCCTATAGAATACACAGAGATGGCAACACAAATACGAGTTATGTGTGTTATGTACATATTTATACATTCACATATAGTATTCTTTGGAATGGTAGTTGTACATTTCACGAAAAGCAAACATTTTGCTTTGCTAGAGGAAGCATTTGGTTAAATATATCTCTGGCTAAATAAAGAGACCACCAACATACAGGTAGGTGGAGACATGATGGCTGGCATACCACTTCAAACATGACAGGTTGTTTTTAATGTATTTCCCATTTGAGGATTAGTGTTCATAAGCATAGGCAAATTATTCCTTGCAGTATGTTTGTGGCTGTATGCAGCATAGTGAAAAGATTTCCAAGACAGATTATTTGCAATTGGAGCTCGTTAATGAGGTAGATGAATTTTAAGCTTGATGAAATTATGTAGATAAACATTTAGCCTCAAAATACACCTATAAAAGGGACTTTTAAAGCCTAGCTCATAAATTAATTTTTGATTCTCTACATGAAATTTTATATTTTATTTTAATTTTAGTTCGTATGTCTCTGAATGTTATGTGAGTTATCTAATTAAAATTAATATTCCTGAACATATCTGAAATGCATTAAATTTTTATTATCTGTGTATTAAAATGTCAACAATCTTGTTCTTAGTGGATCACATTTTAAAGTAATTTCCCTTGCTTCAGGTACAGTGTTAGAGAACATAAACTGTTCAGAGTTTCAAGACACATATTAGAAGGTCTTATGGTAGATGAGTTTCCAGCTGAGAAAACTTTTACTAACTTTTCATCTATATTTTTCTGTGGGCTTGCGCTACGAAACAAAGGTCCTCAGAGTGGGAGTGCCTTTGATCTGCTTCTTGCTATGGCTATTAGCAGTTGCTCCAAGAATGAGAGCAAGACAGCATGTAGGATATTTCTACTAATCTCCCTGCTTCCACCACTTTTCAGCCTGGAAGCCTCTCCAACCAGCTGAGGTTTGTCTGTATTTCCTAATGCTCAGTGTGTTTCTTTGTATCATTGGCAAACTTTGATCTCGTTTTTTTTCAAGTAATTTACACATCTCTTCATTAAGACGGATCCCAGAATAGAAACTTAGTAAAACTCACCTTTCCTGACTGTGAAGACTGATGACTTACTCCTATGCCCTGTTTTCTACCTTTTGAGGAATTATTTATCTGTGCCACTTCTTTTATATGCCCCATCTGTCAAGGTTTCCCCAAACTGTTTGATTAGGGACTTTCTAAACTCTCTTGGAAATCTCAGTAGATCATAGCTCTCTGTGCTTCTAAACAAGTCAGAATTTCCCTTGCAAAAGCTGTGCTGGCTCTTCTGTCATGAGCCATCCAGATGTCTGCTAATTCAGTTCTTCATAATGATCTGTACTAATTTGTATGGATGTCAGGCTTATGGATCTGTAGCTCTCAAGCTCTCAAGATGTTCCATGAAAAAAAATTTGAACCTTGTTGTTGTGTGTTTCAATGTGTATAAGTACAATTGTTCCTAATATTTGCTGGTCATTTCGTTCCTTTAGTTTTGTAATTTTTATATAGTCCCTTCACTTTCTTTGAGCCTTCCACAATGAGTTCTGGGATCAGGGTCTCTGCAGTTCCCTTCAGTGGACACCAGTGGAAGGTGTTAAATTAGCTTGTCCACAGGGGTCTTGTCTTCTCTGTATTCTTTTCTATTTTCATTGCCAGTCAGCTCTGCAGACTCCCTGGCAGGCTTTCTTATTCCTCGTGTCTTTGAAGGAATATTTATTGTTAGTTTGCTAGTTGTTCCTCTTCTATTTTCTTCTTCTGTACATTTCTTCTGATATCATCTTTTGTATTCCATTGTGTATAGTCGTGCTGGTTTTCTATTGCTTTACTTAAGTCTTAATAAATGGTATGTGCTGGCCTTGTGCTTACTACACAGCATCTTTAAGTGGTTTCCACAGTACCTGTAGGGATTTAATTTTTTTTTCTTTTGATATGTTTATATAAAAATGTCCTCATTTTTATGTATAGTTCCAGATATATTGCTCACCAAAGGCAGAAATTCCACAGCTACCGTTTTCTTTTGTACCTGTCAGTACTTGAGTGCAAAGCAGGTAGTTAGAAATGTGCGAGATTTATACTTCCAAAAACCAACATTAAGCGCACAAACAGTACAGGAATTATGTATGCACAGTATCATAGAAGATTTTGAAAGCAATCACATTGTATTTCAGAAATGTGGCTACACATTCTGCTGTGTAGTCTGGTGGGGTTTTTCCAACGACATTGGCAGACTACACAAATGGAGTCTTGAGAGCATTAGAAGCACTATGGGAAGTACTCCATAGAAGAGAAACTCATTACTGATCCTTTTCTCATAATACTTGAGTCTCCTGCTCTTTTGTGCAAAAAATATGATGTCCATTGATTTCAACAAAGGAGATTTTTTTTGGTTGTTTGGATTTTTTTTTTTGCTTCAGTGTAAATGGGTCAGTTACTAGAATTTTGAGCCTTCAAAGTAGAATTGTTTTAGTGTGTGTTTTTGAACAGGTTGGTGCTAATTTACCTAGATGTGAATATCTAATCTTCCATTTTTTGTAAAGTTCTCTGTACAACAGGAGTGGAAGCTATGCTTCATTTTGAGAACACTGTTGAGGTAAATTTGAAGATTAGTTATCACTCAGACAGGAGCAGCTTCAGATGCTGGAAGTTGTCCTTTTAGGCATTTCCAAGAAACTCTGCAGTGTAGTTCCATGTATGTCAGCATAGTTAAATCATTCTATAGCAGCTGAATATCTGTCCTGTAATGTATTAAGTAATTTCATTTCTGATAAATAAGTTGCATATTAAGTATTTAACTTCCATTTGCTTTTCTAAAGGACTCTTAATGGGCTCAATAAGTACAGGTTGTTACAAGTGATACTTGTGCATCTTAGAATTACTTAATTAAAACACTAAGAAATCATTTGCCTGTCTTGTGGTATACTTAAATTTTTTTTCCCCTATGTTTCAGGTAAATATGCTGAAGATATATTTGGTGAACTTTTCAATGAAGCACACAGTTTCTCATTTAGAGTCAACTCCTTACAAGAACGTGTAGATCGCTTGTCTGTCAGTGTTACACAACTCGATCCAAAGGAAGAGGAATGTAAGTTACCTCCTGCAGGGAGGATTTCTTATTTTGTCACTCAGATAGCATTGATAGGTGAAATGGAAATAATAGTTCAAATCATACACAGAGCAAAGCATCATAAGAAAGGTCCATTTCTATTTCTGATACAGGTTTCTTTTATAGCCTTGAGCAGCTTTCTGAGCTCAGCGTTTTCATGGTTACTGAATGATACTAAGGAATTTACATAAAAATGGCTACAGGAGTGAGTATCTGTCACTTCGGTAGTGTTACATGTTTGGAATATTAATAATATTATGTAATATTATGTGAATGCTTGGAAGTTTTTTTAAACCTTTCTATTAATTCTCATGGAATGTAAACATTTATCCAAGTAGGATTTTTGCATTTAACTTGTACCATCTTTCTGTATGACGTTATAATTGTATAGTTACATTTTTTGCTGCTGTATAACCTCTTGGACTTGTTCTAAATAACTTTAAGTATTGTAAATATTGGTTAGCACTGAGAAAACAAGTACTTTCAAAAGTCATCAGCTCATGCCTATAAGATAGGCATAAGCATCAGAATTTGTATGAAATTTTAAAGGATGCCTAGGCTTTGTTTGACCACCTAATGCATAAATGCCATGAAGCTCTTTTGTCTTGTCTGATATCAGTTAGTCACAGGTGGGACTGTGAAAAATCTTGTAACCCCAAACAATTTAAGGTGTTCTAAACTATGTGGTTAAGACCTAGAAAGTAGAGGAACATCCCATCATGAAAAATAACTTCAGATTGCTTGTGGGATCCAATTTTAAACTATAGAAAGCTGTTTCAGTTCTGAATATCTAGATATAATAATTGTGTGTTATTACGTTGTGTGATTACAGTTGTGTATACAGAAAATTGAAGTGTCAAACCAGGAGCATGGTCTTCAGGTTGTCTTTGGTTATAGATGTCAGAATTTCACTAGTAGCAAAATTACGCAAGGGGAAGTTTTGATTCTGTGTTTTGCGTGACATTAATTTTAGAACAGGTTTTGAAAGACAGCTGCTCACAGCTAGTAGCAGATTTTCCACAAAATCATGACTTGCCTAGGGGAATTCTTACATTAATGGGATTTTCCAAGTCTCTTGATAACTGAGCATAAATCAGCCCCATACACTTCTTTTTCCGAATGTTGTGGTTTAACCTGGCAGGCAGTTAAACACCACACATCCACTTGTTCACCCCTGCTCCACAGTGGGAGGAGGGAGATAATCAGGGGGAAAAAATGTAAAATTTGTGGGTTGAGATAAAGACATTTTAATAGGACAGAAAAGGAAGGGAAAACATCAATAATAATATTAGCATATGCAGAACAAGTGACGCACAATGCAATTGCTCACCACCTGCTGACTGATGCCCAGCCAGTTCCTGAGCAGCAGCCCAGCCCCGAGACACCTTTCCCCTGGGTTTATGTGCTGAGGGTGACACCATATGGTGTGGAAGGTCTCTTTGGCCAGTTTGGGTCAGCTGTGGCTGGGTCTCTTCCCAGCTCCTTGTGCCCCCCCATCCTGCTCGCTGGTAGGGTGGAGTTAAAAGCTGAAGAGTCCTTGACCACTGCTCAGCAACAACTAAAGTATGTTATCAGCATCAGTGTGTTATCAGCATTATTCTCATCCTAAATCCCAAACACAGAACTGTACCAGATACTAGGAAAAAATAGAATCTTGTCCTACCCAAACCAGGGCATTTTTGCTATGATTGTATAATGATTAAAAATCCTTTCCATGTATGATAATAAATTGTGAGCAATTGTAATCTTGTAAAAACTTTAACACTCCAGAGTGTTAATGGCTTTTCCACATTTACTCTTGACAGCCTAGTTTTGGTTTAAATCAGAGGGGGATGTATTTTGATGTATCATATCTAATATGTTAATCATTCACATTTCCATAGAATGGAGAGACCATATTAAGCCATTGAGTTAAAGCATCCAGGGATGTTACACAATAGAAAGAAAATTGTACTATGCTATGTAAAAGGCCTTTGACAAGTTTGGCTCTAGGTTTCAGGACCAAAAATCTGTAACTATTTGATGTTAGAGAATTGCTAGAAGTGGTTTTAGTCCTCAATGCATCATACCAACACATTTTCACAGAATTGTGCATGCTGTAGTGTTTGCTAAATTGTGTAGCTAAAGAAAGGTACAGACTGCAGTTAAGGAAACAGGGCTGGGAATAGGTCTACACAGTGAAATCCAGCGTGGCTCAGGGTGATTTGAACCTGATCCCCTGGATTTATGTCTCACACCACAGAATAGCAGTGACTGCTTGTACTTCAGAGGAACATGTGCAGTCCTCAGTGTCAGGAGCTGTTAAATTATTGTTTTTATTAACCTAAGAATATCCAGTCTCTGAGCTGTACCCAGTGCTCCTTATTCACAAGCGTCTGCCTGGAATGAGTCACCAGATGAGGACAAAGGAGATGAGGAGACATTTGATATTCTATTTCCTTGAAAGTTAAGGATCAGGAAACTTTTTCCTTCTGTATACTGTTTTGGGCTTGACTTTAGAAATCCATCACAAGTAGTTTAGGCTTAGTCCTAATGTGGACTAGAATAGCTGAAGGATGTTAAAGCATGAAGGGGAGAGAAGGGGGGGAATATTTGAATTTACCTTTTTTTAACTCTCTGTGCAAGAATTAAGCAACTTTCAGTACTTCTACTCAGCTAACAGCATGAGTAAAATGAGATATACTTGTGAAATGAGTCTCATCTGCTCTTTGCCAGGAGGCAGTAATAGAAGATTTAATGGGTTCCTTTGGGCCCATGCTATTACACAAGAGAAAGAAATTAAGATTCATTTAAAGCTAAGTGGTATGAACAAAACCAGCCCAAGTCAGATTCACTAAACGAGATGCAGATACTTGGCACGATGTTTCTGCTAGAGTCAGAGTGATAAAAAGCTCTGAATTTGTTTGAACAGTCTGTGTGTTTTCTCATTTTGAATTATTACAGCATCTGTGAAAGAATAAAGCCAAGGTTAAGATTGTATCTTTAGGAGCCTAACTCCTCATGCACAATTTTTCTGTCATTGAAGAGTTGCTATCAACTTGGTTTGCTTTGAACTATTACACCATTTTTAAAGTCTTGATTTCTCAGTATTATTAATTTCATATTTTAATAGATTTTTTAAAATACTTTATTATTTTCATATACATGTGGGTTTTCCCCTCAGAAGGCACCAAACTTGTACATAGACGAAAAGAAATCCTCTACTTTCCATCAGTAAACTCAACTTTGTTTCAATTGTATCCAATTTCAATTGTATCCATATGTATCTAAGAGTAATGTTTGGGGTCATTTTGGGACTGAGAAAATTCACATTCTTGCTATAAAGCTGAGCTAAGGTCAACAGCTTCACTCGCCCTGCAATATAAGGTGTCCTTATAGGTGAGAAAATAAATCCTGAGTATAGTTTCTTTGCAACCATTTTTCATTTCAGTATTTACTTCATAGGTAACATTACTAACTCTGTCCATATATACACAAATTGTATCAGTAAAATAATATTTATTTTAATTGATCAAATTTTCTTGAATTTAATTGTGCCTTTTAAGTGTGAAGTACTGCTAAAAGTGAAAAATGGCATAGTTGTAGAAATCTGACCGTTTTGAAAATAATATTAATTTTAACAATTATGTGGTTCTTTTTTGAAATGCTGATACATGGTACAGCTCTGATGTATAGTGTCATGAGGTATTGGAAAATAGTTTTGTATCACTCAGAAATAAATATCAGGGCAGAAGGAAAATTCATAAATTCAGAATTTATCAGACTATTTTGGTATTAATTTAGTGCTTCTTTCAATGTGAGCTGCCTAATTCTATTTAAACCTCAAACCAGAGAGGATTTTAATCTCAAAGGCAGTGTATCAAATTCTTGATTTCCATAGCATATTTGTTACAACTGTGACAAGCAACCTAAATAAACCTAATAGCAGAAGTGCTGTGGGTGAGCAGCCTGGCACATTTCAGGAGAGGAATCATATAGTGTTGTGAATTGTGTTTCAGTAGGCTTCTGCCTTTGAATGCATGTGTTTGTTGTTTTTCTAAACATTCTATAAATATTGGCCTGTCATTAAAACGATAGTAGTTCAGAAGTTTGGCTGGACTAATCCCAAAACCAGATTTGTTGTTTTGCTGTGGGGAAAAAAAGGTGGCATTTGGTGGGGAGAAACCTAAAAAGCTTGATGGATAACTGTGGTCTGTATACTGCTGGAAGTGAGAGATTTGGTCAGATTTAAAGTCTGGATACTCAGCCCATTGTGAGACTTAGAAGGAAAGGGTGGGAAACCCCAGTTTAAGGGGCAGCTCACTGTCTTTAGCCTCTGAAGAAGATTTTGCTTAGTATAAGAGTATAAATGTAATCAAAATTAAGAACAGGGAGCACATGAAAATTGGGTCATAATCTCCACATGTCCTATATTAAGTGGAGAGTAACACTATTGTCAATTCATTCATTAGAAATTTTACCCTCCAAGGCACATAAAGACTGCTAAATTATAGAGTAGGTCACTTTTCCTTGCACATCGCTACTTAAAGAAAGTTGGATTTGAGTGTGTCTCCCTCTCAAGATTCTGAGCAGATGGGCTGGGCTTCAACTGCTCTCCATGCTCCTTCTCCAATTTTCTTAGGCCCTTGATTTAAATCTGTGGGTTATTTAGTAAGTAAATCAGTTTTAAATTAGTGTGTCCAAGGCTTAATAGTTCCATGATAAGACCATGATAGTGCAAGTTTTGTGTATAAAAAGAGGGATGTGGACAAAATACCATTTGCTAACCAATGTGGTGGTTTTGTTGTGACTTACCAGCAGATTCAGTGCTTGATGCCCATGGGTAATTCACATCTTAGTAGGGCTTGCTTGTTCTACATGCTGCCTTTGAAGCAGCTTCTGAATCCTCCTAAAATGATTGCTCTAACATTTACATCTTCTTTTTGTATACCTGTAGTAGTTAAGCTACGTACATCTCTATCTAAAGAGTTCTTGAGCTGTTTTTGAATTTTTCGAAACAGTATTTCAGAAAATTTCTATTTCTTATGTAGGGGACAAGCCCAAGAGTCATGTCTGATCTACAGAAATAATCTCTCTCTTTAGCAACTATCAAACCCACAGTCAGAGTATTCTGATGGCAGAGAAACCTAATATGTGTGCATTCTGGTCGTTGTTTAAATGGATAATCATTAAAAGTATAAAATAAACAAGGTAGAAATCAGTCTTTGAGACTGCAGTGTCTTTAAGATCTGAATCACACAAATCTTTACCTTAAGAGAATTTTCAACAGCACCACTCCAACCAATTAATTACCTTTAATGGACAATTTACAACTAAGTTATTTGTTCGAGAGTGTCGTTCTGTCCTGTTTGCACTTTTCAAATTGCTGAGTAATATTTTGGACAGAGAAAGGGAATTGTATAAGGCAACTGAGTCCCTCGATTTGTATGAAATTTCCCCTAGTCATTTAGTTCTGCAGGGATTAACAGCTGTGATATTCAAGAGTTTACAGTCTTGAAAGTTGCCAGGATGAAATTCTGCAAAAAGTATTAAGAGACCAAGTTTTTAAGAGGAATATCTATAATTTCTTTATTTACTGTCTTTAGAAGAATGGTGGTTTTTGGCCTAGAACCTAATCATAAATTGTGTAGTTGAGTGAGTGTAAAAGAATAAAAAGAAATCTAGTAACTTTTTTTTTCTTCTGGTGAAGTAAAATGTAGTATTTAATGTATTTGAAAAGTTAAAGGTAGCTACTTTCTGTCAGTGCTCTGGTGAGCTCTCTACCTGACTTTTACTACAAATTGGGGATTGCATTTTAATGAGATGCATGCCAAGAGATAAGTCATTATTTAGTATACACATTACAGATGTGCTTTTATTTAATTTTTATTTACCCCAAAAGAAGCACAGTTATTGTATCTCATCAGAGTGAGATTTAAATACTCATTTTTCCCCTCCCAGTGTGTTGTTGATTATATGTAAAAATGGACTGGCATCTCTTTTTCAAAACCAAGTGTACAAAAGGTTGACAGTTTAGCTGTCTGACAGACAATTTTTGCTTATGTGGAAAATATTGTTGTGCACAGAGGGTTAGATTGGCTGATATAATACGTCTTTTCACACAATCCAAACAACAGACACAATAAAGACAAACAGGCATTTGTTTAGATTGTTGAATGAATCTTCAAATTAAATTGTGAATATCTCAACATTTAAGGAAATTATTTAAGACCCCATTTTTTGTTGGTGTAGTAGGCAGACTTTCAGAAAAATATATCCATATCAAATTTAGGATCTCGGGCTGGACAAAAAGTTCTGGTGCTATTTAGGAATTAAGCAACTGGAAGCATAAATTTACCATCATCAAGTCAAATGCCTGCAGCTTTTGCAACTCCTCCTTCAGCTGCTCGTCTCTTCTGGCACCTGCATTCATACATGCAGTTTGTCTGAGCAGTCCCCTTGCAGTGCCAGTTTGTCAATCAGCCAAAGCCGGGTGGCTGTGGGACCAGCCAGGTTTTCACATCTTCCCCCCGCTGAGGCTGTAAACCGTGCAGGGCTTTTGTCTCTTTGCCAGCTGGCAAGCTGAACAAGTGGCTTTGTAAGGCAAGCCGTGCACAGCCCAGGATTACGCTGGGTGTGCGACGGGGGATTTACCTGATCCCTCTGTGTAGGCAACTTATATCCATGTCAGGATTCTCCGTGCGTTGCGTGCCACATCCTTCCGTTTCCTGAGTAATGCTGTCCTAATGCGGTCTGTTGTTTGGAATAATGGTGTGCTTTTCAGGGAATGCCTGTTACAGGTCATCAGCATAGGAAATGCTGCTTGAAATTCTACAGTATATCTTTTCCATGAAGCCTTCTGCTGTGTATCTTAGGTTTAAAGAGAAAATTATTATGCTTATTGTTGGGGATTGATTGATTGATTGATTATCCTCTGGTGTGTTATCCCCCTGTCTGTGTGTACAAAATGTAGAATTATAAGCGAGAAAAGGGAAATTATTAATTCGACTGGCTGTGCTTGCTCATTGAAGAGATGGAATGCTAATTTGTATGTACAAATGCTAGTTTGTAAAACAGTGTCAATAATATGGTGTCACATATGACACCATATGTGACATTTTAATGTTAAACCAAAGTACTGTATTTATTTATTAGAACAAATTTGTTAAGTTCATTGTCTTCAGAATGTGCACAGGTTCAAAGAGAAGGATAGTAAGTTTTACTTTTGTTGGAAATGTCTCCAATATATAACAGATAGTTAGAAATCTTGCAGGATTGCCAAGCAGTTCTGAGCAGGTACATTTGGTGTTATTTGTATAACCAACAACCCAAAGGAAAAGCAACTGAAGTATAAAAAGACCTAAGACTTAAATTTTTAGATGAGGTAAACCTCAGTTATTCTAACTGAACTTTTGCCAGCTGATAACAACCTGTACTTCATGACAGGTACAAAATATATAGGCTTAGTTATGACTGCAAAAATACCTACAGAACTTGAGACTCCTAGCTGACATTCAGACACTATAATACTTCTTTCACACACTTAAAAAAGGCTTCTGAGCGGCTAATTAAAGCTATTAAAAAGTATAAAAGACACTGTGAGGAATTAGAACCTAAGGGTAAAAAGGAGGAAACTTCTCCAGGAATACACAACCTTGCCAAGCGTAATAAACTTCAAAAGCCAAGCTGAAAATCAAATAAATCCCATCTTTAGCCTCACAAAGGATGTTGCCAATATGCTTAGGTAAGAAGACAGAACATTCCAGGAACTGCAAGCCTTCTGGAAAAAATCCTGCTTTCTGCCCCTTTGTGACTGCACAGTAGAAATCCAGCTTGGTGTACGTACATGTGTATGTGCACACTTGTATGTGTTATAGGAACCTGAGTAAAAAAAACAGTTTTCAGCTTAAACAGGTTTTTCTTTAAATTGTTGCCAAAGGCCCTAGTGATAGCGGGGCAGGGGTAGAGTTGTCCTCTCATCTTGCATAAAGGGACATTACTACCAACCTGTTTCTGTAAAATAAACACAATTATTTATAGATAAAATGTATGTGCTGAAAGTACTCTTTGCTACTATGTCAGAAAACTGTTCTCAGTGTTGTTTGGGATTTTAAAAAAAGAGCCCAAGCTAATGAAAAGATCTGCTCCTTTATCTAATGGAAGTCTCATGCTGGTTGCAAAAGTAGCTTTGAGGCACACCTGGACTTCACAGGTGCAGTAACTGAAGACCAGAGAGGGAGAGAAATATGAGAAATAGGTATACTGTTTCCAGAATTAAAAGTGCAAAGCTTATCAGTTGTGGTCACTTTTCCATTAATCTTTATCTAAATTTTAATGAAATAGAAAAAACACTTTTGAAAACAAGAAAGATATGTAGACTTTACCAGGAGTGGGTAAAAATAGTTGAAATCCCTGTTTAATGTGTTGTGTTCATGTAGTATTGTTTTCCTTTGGATCTTACATAAAGGTAATTGATTTTTCCTAATGACTATGCTTAAAAGTCAAGGTGGCTCTGAATTTGACAGAGGAGGCTCATCTTGATTAAACAGATTAAAAAGCATTTGACTATTTTCATGTGTTGGAACATAGAATCACCTCCCATTAAAGCCCATTGAACTCAGTAGCATAAGCTTAAGTGATTTGCTGGTTTGGTATCTCAGTGGGCCCTCAGTGGAACTGATGCCTACATGCAAGGAATGCAAAGTTTGGCTTGCTGATGCCATAAAGGTAAAATCTATACCTCAAGATAGAGAGCAGTTTTTAGTAGCAAAAGGATTGTGAAATGGAGTTGGTAAATGTTCTTAGGTACTTCTGAACTACTGAATGATATTTTACAGCTACAGTAAGCAATTTGTTGAACCACTTAGGAGAGACAGGGTTCTGATATCTATTTAGGTGAGAAAAATTTCCTGTGAAGCTAAATAGAGGATAATGTGCTAGAACATTTCAGCCATGTTTGTCACACAGTCTGACAATATCTTGCCATGGCAGTAGTGCTAGATGAATCTGTATTTGCTGTAAAATGCCCAAGATGCAAGCAGTAGTGCTTTATATTTTAACCAACATTAGGCAATTCCAGATTAATCCAAACAAAATTTATCTGGTGGGTTTTTTTTAAATGGCAATATCCCCTTTCAGTGTCACTGCAAGACATTACAATGAGGAAAGCTTTCCGGAGTTCCACGATTCAAGACCAGCAGCTGTTTGACCGAAAAACTCTGCCAATTCCTTTGCAAGAAACTTATGACATTTGTGAACAGCCTCCTCCACTTAACATTCTCACCCCTTACAGGTTGGTAAAACATAATTAATAAAAAACAATTTCTAGCTTGTTTTATGTAATAGAGAGGATATATCCAGGCATCTTGCTCACATGGAGTAGCACTTGAATATTTAAGGAGCCAGACTAGAAAATTGTGAAGCTGCAGGAGGAACGAAAGCAGCAGAAGACATTATAAGCATTGAAACTTTACTCCATTTTACTCAAATCTTAACTCAGTGTAACAGGGTAGGAAAAAGTAGTTTTTAAATTCTGTATTTATTAAACCATATAATGTACTTGGATGTGAAGAAATTAAACAGTTAAGTGTTTAAAAAAAAGGATCTTCAATGGAAATGAATATTGTTTGCTGTCCCAGAGATTCAGTTTGAATCAGTAGCTGAACATGAGCAGCCACACAAATTTGCTCAATATTTTAACAGCAATATTTGGGTTATTTGCATGGGAGCTCTCTGATTTATGACACTGTTTGTTTTGGGGTTTTTTTTGTCTGGAGCTTGTGTTGAAGTTATTTTTCTAAAATTAGGACCTTGAATGCCAGGAAAGATAGTAAAAAGTGTTGGTGCAGGAGGTAAATGATCATCTCTTTTGTGTTCCTCAGTAAAATGTTTCAGGGTCTGAGATACTGTATATTCCTTAATATGCCCTTGCTTTGTCTTAATGTTTGGATTCGTGTCTTGTCAAATAAATAGCATGCCCTGTTTGTGTCACTGTATTTCAGGGATGATGGAAAAGAGGGTTTGAAGTTCTATACCAATCCTTCATATTTCTTTGATCTGTGGAAGGAAAAAATGTTGCAGGACACCGAGGACAAAAGAAAAGAGAAGAGGAAGCAGAAGGTACCTATGTTAAACTTATATGGCTTCTCTTTGTCTTTTCCTAGAAAGGGTTTGCTTGCAGATATGCTACTTTAATAGCAATCCAGACTTGACAGAGCCATCTATTCAACTAAAGCTACTTGTATTCATTCAGTTCCATCAACTTTACCAATTAAATAATGATAATAATAATAATAGCAGTAGTAGTAAAATAATATAGAACAACCTAAAACTTTCATGCTGTCTTAACATAACCAACTTTTGCCAAAGCTTTTAAGTATTCTAGCAATGACTCAGAAAGGAAGGAGGAATACAGCAGGAGTAAAGAATTTCACTTGAACGTTTATTTGTAAGACAAAATTTTGACAACCTTACAGGTGAAAAAGCTTGAATGACATTCTAATAGATATGTTTAAACTAGAAATAAATTAATAGGAATAAAACATGTTGTCTATATTTTCTTAAAATTAAACAAGCACTTTTGAAAATGGTAATGCTGCTTTTTTAATTTGACCATTATTCTGTATGTTTCATTCATGGTAAAGAGGGTAAATATGAGTGTCAGATTTATAATTTGATTTCAGACTTAGAATAAAAAGCTACTTAAATAGGTATTTTTCTCTATATTATTCAGGTTCTTAGCCACTAGTCTGATGTTTCTGGCTCTTACAAGTCCTTCTGGTCTACATATTATGTTTAGCCTGAAAGCAAATTTTTCTTGCATTTAAAATGGGATTGTGATTGTTTTTCATAATTTTGTGGCTGATGTTTATATGCAAGTAATTAAAAAACACTGTCTCAGTTGTCAGTTTTGTTTGCACAACTCTCCTACAGCAGAAAAATCTAGATCGCCCTCACGAACCAGAGAAAGTGCCAAGGGCACCTCATGACAGACGGAGAGAGTGGCAGAAGTTAGCCCAAGGTCCAGAGCTCGCAGAAGATGATGCTAACCTCTTACATAAGCACATTGAAGTTGCTAATGGTCCAGCTTCACATTTTGAATCAAGGTTCCTTTCTGTTTTTTCTATCCTTTACGAGGTGTATTCATACTGCATAGTGAACATGCATGAGAAATGGTCAATGACAAGATGCTACTGCTCCCTTGAAATGCACTGGAAATCACTGATTTAGCTTAATCAAAACTCAGTTTTAAAATTCTAAGTGTGTCCTTAAAGGAGTAGTTACTATATTGTTATTTTTAAGGGTAGCATGTATCCTCATTGTATCCTTGAGGATGTGCTGTCCTCTGCAGTTTGATGAAGTTGTAGTGTCACTGCTGTGAGCTTGCACCCAGGTGTGTCACTACATTCCAGTCCTGACCCACAAAATCCCCATTGTTCCAGCCTCTTGATTTTTCTTAAGCAGACACTGCCAAGACTATATCGTGTGTGTGATGTGAACAAATGTCCACTTGGAACTCAAATGAGAATGCTGAGCTTCTCTTTACTCTTGAACAAATCCAATATTTGATTGACATTTCTGGTTATAGCCTATTACAAAATCCAACCTGTTGAATTCTCATTTCACAGCAAGTATTTGCTGGTGGCTAAAAGTAGCATTTCACATGGTAAACACCTGCTGTGCTTATGCTTCTGGTCTTGGTGCAAAATCAAGTTCGTTTTACCAGCCAAGAAACATCTAATAGCAAAGAGGGCTGACAAGTAATGTTAGGCAACTTAGGGATAAATTTTTGGTTTGAGGGTTTGGGGTGTTTTGTTTTGTTGGGGTTTTTTTTAATTAAAAAGTATTCAGTGTCCTCCCAAAAACTGGTTAATTTTTTCCCCTATCTTTCTGAGGTCAAAAGCACACCATAAGAGAGTATTTTTTTTAGCTTTGTAAGGTATTCAAACAAGCTCAGTAGTGATGGTGAGTAATTATGACAACTCTAGGAGAGATTGTTTGTTGCCTGAAAAGTAGAAAAAGCTGCTTGTAGAAAACTTAGCTCAATTCAGAATGGAAAATGCTCTCAGTGCATTTCACTCAGTGGGGTACAAGTTAAGTTATGGTGATTAGCATTTTTCTAGGAACAGCTTTGTAGAATCTCTGTAAACTGCTGTGTCAAGTCATTGGCAGAAACATCTGCTTTCCTGCTGTCCTTTTGTTATGTTGTATGTTGGGTTCCACTTTAGACATGCTTGTTTTATATCCAGGACCTTGGCCTAAACCTTGATTATCTCAGTACTAGTAATGCAATTATTAATAATGCTGAAGTGCTTGGGAGCACTGCATGTGCAGAACATGTTGCTCAGATACAGAATAGCACCATGCTTTGAAATAAATGACGAAGATTTTCACCCCTGAAGAATGTAATAGGCTTAGATACTACAGTGGTGGCAGTATGCGGAAATGAAGAGTGCTGCTCTACTTGTTGGAAAGTGTTCTACAAACACTTTTGCTCTGAATTTAATAGAAATTTTTTCAAATAAAATTCTGTAATTGAATAGTTAATTAAAATTTATGAACTGATCAGGTCCTTGAGGTGTGTCTAAAGTTGTCATTAACAAGTTGAATCATCTTTATTTAGTGCTACTCAGTAATAAATGTTGATTGAGTTCTATGTCTTTTAAAGCAGCGAGTTCTCTGTATATATTGGAATAAAGATCCTCTGACAGAAGTTCAGCTAAATTATTCAGTTGTAAATTCAACCATTCTAACATCGATGGATGTTTCATGAATGCTATAAAAGAAGAGTAGTTCTGATTGTATTGCTGTGTTTATTTAACTCAAAATAATGTGTCTAATAAACACTAAGGTCACACACATGCTGTAGAAACTATCTGATATACCTGTCAAAATCAAACCCCTGAGCTGCTAGAAGTAATAACAGAGAAAGTGGGATAAATTATTGAAAAGCCACACTGTATAATGTGCAACACTAGTGGAGAGAAGATACTTGCATTCAGAAGTCAGACTGAAGTATAGGACAGTGGCTGAGGGCACTAACACTACTCCTACTAAAGGTGAAGTTGGATCATTTCTCCCTGCTTTTCTACAGATCTCAAGCATACGTGGACCACATCGATGGATCATATTCCCTCTCCGCCTTGCCCTACAGCCAGATGTCTGAGCTCCTGAACAGAGCCGAGGAGCGCGTGCTGGTCAGGCCCCACGAGCCGCCGCCGCCTCCCCCCATGCACGGGCCCGCGGAAGCGAAGCCTGTGCCTCCCTGCGTTAGGTACGAGCCACAAAAGCCACCTGCGGATCTCTTGGGGCTGCTTCAGTTATCTACCACCCTGCTAATAGTTGTCAGTGTTATTTCTGCCCAGAAATCCCAGGGGCTGTGGCAGCCCACAGCCCCAGCGTGCCTGCATGAGCAGGGCCGCCAGGAGCTGGAGGGGAAGGCCGGCATCTAAATCCTGTAGGCTGCTCTGGTGGAGACGGGCCTCAGCTTGCCGTCCATACTGCGGCCGTGTCGCCTTCTGAGCTAAATGGCAAGATAAAAAACTCTATGGAAAATGCTCGTGTGAAATATGTTGGCATTTCAGGATGTAGCTTTGGAGTTTTGGAAATTTGTACAACTGAGATGTGTTTCAGCCTACGTGAAAGGAAGAATATATCACAGTAAGACAGTCAGCTGTCAAAACTATGTATTCATTGCATTTGCTAAATTGTAAGTGCTTCTCTCTCCCAATGTGGGTTTTTTTCCCTATTTCTTTGTACCTTTTCAGAAGTGGATACATACATAGAATATTTTCTAGAGGTGAAATTTTTTTTGTCACTCCCCTATTTTTTTATACCAAAAGTCTTAGTTTGTTGTCAGGTACATACAGCTTAGAATAGAGGATACTTAATTCAGATGGGGCTGTTACATCAGCAAGATGTTGGTCTCTTGAAAAGAATGATTTTTACTGCTTAGGACATTATACACAAAAATGCGTAATTCTTTAGATTAATTTACCACAACAGTTTAAAGAAATCCTCTGGTGGTCTTTGAGGAAAATAAGTTTACTGTTCTCTCTTGTTTCTTCAGTTCACCTATTCATGGTCCTATAATGAGTACCTAGCATATAACTGTACTTCTCTGTACACAGTATTGATGACCTTTGATATTAGTCTCACTCATTTTGTCATCACACCTTAAATATATATTTCAGATTAACTTGTTCTCATTGTTTGCGTTGTTTTGTTTTAAAGTTCTGTGAATCAAAACAGTTAATCAACTGCTAGTTCCCTGACTTGAGAAAAATAATTTGGATTTACTTAGGGACAACAGGGAAGAATTATACAGGTATAGGAAACCTTTGATAAAGATGCAGGTATACTGTATAAGAACATAGATTTGGCTAATAGCTGAATTTGAAGTCTTTTGGAAACCTGATGCATGCACCATAATGAAAATTAGACTTCCTTGTTTATGAGGTGTGGACAAACACCCTGAAATAATCATAGTACATAATGCTCTTTAATGCCCATGTTTCAATGTTCTAAAGTTGCAGAAGTTAATCTATTGCTATTTTTTCCACTCTCTAGCTCTAATAACTTTGTTCTATTATTGGATGTTGCAGTTCTACTCCTGGCTTGGTAGAAAATCGTCCTCAGTCACCAGCAACAGGCAGAACACCGGTGTTTGTGAGCCCCANCCTCCCACAGCTGCTCTGCAGGCCCCAGCTGTGCCACCTCCGCCAGCTCCTCTCCAGATAGCTCCTGGAGTTCTTCATCCAGCTCCACCTCCAGTTGCTCCTCCCCTAGCACAACCCTCTCCCCCTGTCACTAGAGCCGCCCAAGTGTGCGAAGCTCTACCTGTTCACCCAGTTCCTCCACAAGCTGAAGTACAGGGACTTCCTCCACCACCCCCACCTCCTCCTCTGCCACCTCCTGGCATTCGACCCTCCTCCCCTGTCACAGTTGCAAACCTTTCTCACCCTCCTCCTGTTCTGCACCCTCCTCCCACAACCATTGTCCCTGGCCCTCACGCACCCATAATGCCTCCATCTCCACCATCCCAAGTGATTCCTGCTCCTGAGCCCAAACGCCATCCTTCAACTCTTCCTGTGATCAGCGATGCTAGAAGCGTTCTGCTGGAAGCAATACGGAAAGGTAATGTTGGCTATTAAGCAGCAAAAAGAACAATCTCAGAAACCTGCTAAATACATGTGACCTTTGAGGGATGGAATATTTCACATGTGTAAGAAGTTAGAGGAATGCACCTTAAGTCTGTTTCTGTTTTCTGTCCTCTACGGTGTATGCATTGCCAAGTAGACAGGTTTTTTTCAGTTTGTAATTGCACTTATCAGTTGTTAAGTTTGGATGGCAAGACTGGTTCTCTGTGGAAGTTACATTACAGAAAAAAGGTACGTGTGTTTGTAGATGATCTGTGGAGATTATCTTTCCATTTCTGTTTACCTGCAAATGTAGCTATTTCTGATCATCTTCAGATCGTGTAGAAGACAAAAACATTGGTTTTCACAGACTATTAGATAAAAGCAAAACAGATCAATTGGCATTGGAATTTTGATCATCTGTCACCATATTACAAGATACAAGTGATGTTCAGAAATCATTGCTGAAGACCTCAAGCTGTTAAATATCTGATCGGGACACTGATCTCAGTGCAGTAGTGGGGCAGCCTTTGCATTGTAAGGTGCCCATGGCAGAGTGCAAGGGAAGGGCAGAGCTGCAGGGCAGTGTTTTCCTGATGATCTCATGAGGAGCTGTGTGTGGCAGCTGTACCCTTCAGCTTATGGTGCCCATGGCCAGGAAGATCCCCACTGGCATCGGAACACACACATTGGTGTGTGCTGCTGTTTGATGGTGGGGTATCTTTCGGTAGTTAAGATCTCTAAAATGTTTCAAGTCCTACATTCTTCTTCTCTTCCCCTGCACTGCAGCACAGCACAGAATCTGTATGGTGCTGTAATATCAGCAGATAGGCTATAGCACTAATTTGGAATATTTTTGCATGTCTATATGCACATGAATTGAGAACATCATTGACGTCTAAAGAAACGTTGACAACAGCTGAGTACAACAGGGGTGCGTGAACATGCGTAGAAAATGTCAGCAAAAATGAGAAAATTGAGCCTAATCTAAGTGATTGCTGAAAACACTTGACCAAGTCATGCCCAAAAAACAAAGGCTTAAGTTACCACAGCTTTGATCTCCAAGTAATATTTAATCCCAAACCAAATCATTACATGATAAAAAACAGGGTTACAAGAGGTCCTGTCTTGTTAGGATACTCAAATAGCTATAAACTTGCATTAAAATTATGAATATAGAGTCTAGAAAATGCAAATAGCAAAATGCTTAATCACTTACACTGGTACTAAAAATGTATTTTAATGGAAAAATCAGAACCAGGATATTATAGTAGGACTCAAGATCTTGTCTGCCGCTGCAATTCTGACATTCTTCTCTTTAAAAGCTTGACAAAAAAAATTCTATCCGAGAAGGACAGCATCCTGTGTATTCATTTTTGCTTGCAAAGCATTTTGTGAATCATGACCTGAATACATTTGCAGTGGTGAAGGAGGAGAGTGACATGTTTGTGCTCTGATGTTCTCCAGGTATTCAGCTCCGCAAAGTGGAAGAGCAGCGGGAACAAGAGGCCAAGCACGAGCGCATTGAGAATGATGTTGCCACGATCCTCTCCCGTCGCATTGCTGTGGAATACAGTGATTCTGAAGATGATTCAGAATTTGATGAAGTAGATTGGCTAGAGTAAAATTATTACATTGCTGTACGCTGCAAAATCGAATGCTAATGTCCATTGTGGTGCTTGTTCTTTGGAAGTTTGATGGTCATTTCTAGTGTTTTTTGTATTCTTTTCTTAACATAATTAATCCATGTTTTTCTACTTTTCAGTTTACAAAGAGCTCCTAGTGCATCTTCAAAACTAAATGTTTTACAGTGGCTTTTCTTACACATCTCTTTTGAAAGAACATACTTTGTTCCAATAGACCACTAAGTATTAAGCATGGGCAGCTGTTGGTAGAGTAGCAGTTTCAATTTTTTGGCATATCTTAACTGTGCACTTTGTGAATTTTAAGTTGATGAAGGCAACTGAGATTGACATTCCAAGGGCAGCTGTATGTACTAATGAGCCTTATTCCACTTCTGATAGTGTTTTAAAACATTAAACCTAGCTATCAAAATATCACTGCCTCGATCACACCTGTACACTAAAAGTACATATAGTTAGCAGCACTGAACACACTGAAAAGCAAATGGATCTTTGGGGGGGGTTTATTATTGTTTCATTGTTGTTTTTAAATAATTATGGCCTTATTTGAATGTTTAGAGAGTCCCCTTCCCTTCTTCCCTCCCAGGTACATATTGTGTGGTACTATTTTTGCCTGCATAATAAAAGTTTAAAGTTTTTTTTTCCTTGTGAAATCTTTTGACTTAAACATGCTGTGTAACTTATGTAACTGTTAAAATAACAGTTTGATTTAATAAATGGTTCATTTTAAATGTTCTTGGGTGTTGCTCTTTCAATGAATGCTTTTCACTGGTATACCTGAGAGATCCTTGGTTTTCAGGTGTTTAATCTGCGGTGTACAAAGTTAAAGTACTTTACCATCCATGTATCTTGAGGAGATGCAGTAGTTAAAATCATGATTGATGAAAGATGATTTTTTAAAGTGCTGTCTAGCAGCACAGTGCATGTTTTGCACATCTTTTGTGTTTCTCTTCCCTGGAATAACTCCTTCAAGTCTGAGCACATAGTCAAAAGCCTGTTGAGAAGGGAAGCGTGAGAAAGTGCAAGACCTCTCTTATCCTGTGATCTCGTTCTTGGAAGATGGAATCCTGTAATAGAGGAAAATAAGTCTTGAAAGTAAGATTGAGATTTCTAAGGGTGGAACATTAAATGTTCTATGTGTTACAAACCAGCTTGCAGGGACATGTGGTTGCTAGCCTTCTCTTGGAACTGGGCAAAACTGAGGGATAGACTGAGGTAGGAACATTGCACAGCAACCCTTCCAGCTTCACTGTCGCCTCCACTGTGATTTTGTATGTGGCCTGCTATACTTGAGACTTTCAACTGCAACAGTAGCGCCTTTGTTGGTTTTGCAGAAGAAAAAATACTGTCACTATTTGTGAATCTGCATCTTTGTAACTACGGCTGCAGATCTCTGTGCCCTGTTCTCTCTGATAGTTTCTTCACAGTAACACCATCTGGTTTGTTGTTGATGGATGTCATTCTCCATCGACTTGCAAAGTGCATGTCCTTCTCAACCCCTCATTGTAGTGGTAAAGAAAGGATGTCAGAGGCACTGCTGCATATTTGATGGTGTTTCCTTGGATCTCAGTAATCCTAACTCACCAAACCTAACTGACTTGTCCAGGAGCTAAATGTGAGATCCTGTAAAGATGCAGCTGTAAAGATATGAGATCATAAAGCAAAGTGCATTGTTTGCAACCACAGCTCCCCTTTAACCAGGGACTGAGATCTGCACTCCAGGCAGCTGAAAGAAGAGCGTGTCCCTGCATTTCATGTGTAGTTAGTTCTACCATTCACAAAATTTCATTTCAACTGATATTTATACCTATTCCTTACTCAAGTCTCTAAAAACTCCTGATTTTTCTGGTGGGTATCACAGGAAGCAGCCTACATTGTCACTTAAATGGAGCAGCAGCATTTCTGTACCCAGGCTCTAACTTTTCAAATCAGAGCATCTCATTGTCATGCCTGCATTGCTGGGTGTGCTCTGAGTGTGTCCAGGAACTGTGAACTGGATATAACTTACATAAAGTGAAGAAAAAGGGAAGAAATTAAAGCAAAAAACCGCCCTTATATAACCGCAGCTATCACATAGCAGACTTGAAGGTATTAAAAAAAATCCTTATTGACAAATAGTTGTTATTGACCTGTTTTGCTGTCCTGCTGATTAATAATATCCCTTCCAAGCTGGTACCCAGGGCAGAAAAAGCATTCATTTAATATGACACAGTCACACAAAGTAATGAACCTTGTCTGTGAAAAGTCAAGAGTTAAATTCAGTTAACATTTCAAAGGCAGGATTCTTGGCCTTCTGCCACTGCTACAGCTATCTGCCATAGCAACTGGTCTCCAGATAGCAATAGCATGATTCACTAGTAGCAAGAGGTGATTGTTGAATTTGAATATTTGTGTTTGTAGATCAACTCCCAAGCTGTGCATTTGCAATCTCGGTGATTTGTGTCCCTCTTACTGTGGTCTCCAACCGCCTTTCTCGTTTGGTGGAATGCTGTGCAGAGGGCTGCTGGGCTCTTCATGCCTGTGATTAGATGTGTAATAGATTATTGATTGCTTTGTCTTGTAAGGTACTAAATCAAGACTTCTGTATTGAACTGTTTATGCTGTCTGTTGTTTACCTCTGTACATTTGCAGCAGCTGGTTAAAACCAAGGCTTGAAGTCTGACATAAAAATAATGTGTTAGTAATGTTTCATAGAAGTGAAGAGAAACCTTTGTCTTCATCCTTTTCTCAAACTGTAATCTGGGACAGTTAAAAATTATCTACCTCTCTTACTGACAATTGGGGGTTGGGGGGGAAGAACAAATAAAGTGCATAGAGAAAACAAAATCTGCTTGGTGATAGACGACTAGGGAGGTACAGAATTGGTCACTTGAGGGTTTTATCAAAAGATACAACAGTAACGATGCAGCCATCATGGACAAACCAAAAACAAATCAATTAATGGAAGAGAACAAGGACTGAAGAAGCAAAAATTAAAAAGAGACATAATTCTGGTTTTGGGGGGATTTTTGTAGCAGTGTGATATGAACAGTAACAATTAAATACTAGATATTATTGCGGGATTATGTTATCTGCCAGTAAATTGGGATTTTGATAGCAGGAGGCATATTAAAAGACCTTTAGTTGATAAAATTATTCTTTTCTCCATGTTACACAGGGGTGCCCTCCTCAGCATTCAGGTGGACGCTGACACACCATTGCCTGTCTGATGAATGCACGGACTAACATTCCTCAAAAGGTGCCCTGGGACCCGAGTGTGCCAACAGGTGCCCGCAGTGCCCAAGGCCTTGCAACAGACTTCAGGATGATGGAACCATCTCGCCTTGGATGCAGCTGCCACCCCTGAAGTGCATCCCCACGTGATTTACCTGGGGCTGTGAACCTTTGTCTGCTTGGAGGATGCAGATGGGAGCAGACTCTGCCGTGGGCTGCCATATCTCAGTGTCCCCAGCCCGGGGATCCCCACGGAGAGGGGGCTCAGGACGTGGTGCCGCAGGCCCCGCTTGACAGGAGGGTGCAGCTCCCAGCAGCGTGCGGCTCCCAGCAGTGCAGGGTTGCGGCAGCAGCCAGCGCCCCGAAACCCAGCACTGCCACAAGCCACGGCAGCTCCAAGAGGAGGCACGGAGGCAAAGCCTCTGCACAGGCTCTGCCGCCCGGGGCTGCACCAGCAAAAGATCTGACAGAAATTCGACTCGAGCTCCATCAAGTGTCCGCTTTGTCTCCTCAGCTACAGGCCAGAATGAGTTACTCTCCCCGATTCTTTTTTGCAAGTGAGGGCATTAAACACCAGGAGTAGAACCACAACCAGAGACCTGGGGCAGCAGCAACAGCGATCCCGCTCTTTGGGGCCTCTGCCAGTTCTCCCCTCTCCTTTTCCCTCCTGACTACTTTTCACACTTGAACGATTCCCCGGGGTGGTAGTCTGCCCACAGGAGACTTTTCACAGGCTGCAGCTGGGAGAGACTTCCCTGATTCCCAAACTGCTTCTCGAGTTCATCACCAGCCCTCGGGAGATGTGAGTTCCCTCCCTCCGCCTGTCCTCTGAGCTGCTTGGGACTGCTCTCCCTTCCCTCGTTCAGCCCTAATGAGCTGGGTCGGGTTTAAGTGCTTAAAAAGCAGGTTCCTGGCGACTCGGGGACTTGCTTTTTGCCAGCATGCGTGCAGAGAGCGCTCCCATGAGCCAGCGACTTGGCTGTCAGCTCTGAGGGCTTAATGAATGCCTGGCAGCACACCACCAGGCAGCAGGCAGGGGATGGGGACCTCATCCCCATCCCAGCTGCTGCTAGAAGGGGACACATGGACAAACCTCAGGAAATGGGCACTGGGGTACAGAGCAGATACAGCGAGGGGGCTTACAGATAAAGCCCCCCTGCTAATTCCTGTGCCTGGAGAATGGGTTCTGCCACATTAGTCATCGCTCATGTTCCTCAGCTGCCAGCAACCCTTGACAGCAGCATCAGTAACAGCCTCTAAAGAAAATTGCATCCATCCCATTTCTTCTAAATTCTTATTTTTACCATATTTGCAGGCTCTGAGCAATGGCTCCAGCATTGCTTCCTTTTGACAACTGGAATTGTCTGGGTACAGATCGGAGAAGTCATCAAGCATCTCTCACCAAATGGGGCTGAGTATTCCCCTTCTTACGTTTCTTTATCTGATGGTTCAGTAACTTCACTTTCAGACACAAGACAGCTGAGTGCCCCCTACAGACAGGTCGTTTTCATTTCCCACCTCCCCCATTTTAATGCCCTGGATGTCGGAGTGTTATTTATTACAAAACTTGTGACATTTTCGCATAGCTTCACGGCAGTGTCATTCCAAGAAAAGCTGAAAAAATACCTCCCTTTCATGAGATCTTCCACTGTGTTTTAGCCACTTCTACTCCTCTGCAAGGCATTTCCTTCACCACAATTTTAAAATCTCAGAACAGGTCTCCTTCTCAACCCACCCCAGTGCCTCCTGTGGAGCAAGATCCATGCTCAGTGTCATATTATCACAGCTTGATCTTGCACTTCAGTATCAGCCAGAAATAACTCCAGAAACTGCCTGAGACTTCTAACCTTGTGAGAAAGCAGCTCACAGCCCGGGTCTTGGCATGCTGGTGTGGTTTAGAAACTCCCCTTCATGCCAAGCAAATGCTGGAGGCTGGATTTCTCCCCATTGCATTTTGGCAAAGCCAAAACCAGCTTGTAAGCATCACCAGCAGGACACACAGCCCCATCAGGAATGTAGGAGGCCATCAAGCAGCCTGGGCAAGAGGCTGCCCCCCACCCTGCAGCCCAGATAAGGATGCATCTTCTGGGTTTTCAAAGCACAAAGAATAGCAAGGTGTCCAGACAGGACAGGTGTTCCCCACAGGCCAGCATCCTTTGCTGGTCAGTAGGAATCCTGGCAGTAATTCATGTGTGGTTAATTAAAAGAAAACATTAGGATAACTCCTTTGCTTCTATATACTTTGTTCTCTGCACGATGGCTGTGCACCAGCACCCGCCAGGGGAAGTTTCAGTGCTGATTATTATCTTTGGATGAACTAGAGGTAGAAAGAGCAACTCAGTCCCTGTTCCCACAGCAAAGAGAGCCCAGCTCTGGGAGCAGCCAAATCTGTCTGGGCTTCCCAGACAGCTCCTGCAACTCACTCTGTAGATCTCTCAGATGGAGACCTCTAAGGTCACATTGAAAAGTTACCACCCTAAATCCCATAAATTTTAAGGCCAGGTTTTGATGCCTCCTTGGGTTTTGAAGCTTTCCACTGACTTGCCACATCTCTGCAGCTTGCAAAATCCCAGGATATGAGGTTCTCCTGAAGAACCTGCAAATGGGGGTACAGCCAGCCCTATCCTCACAGTGTCCCCACAATGCTGACTCCACATCCCTGAAATCAAGGAGGCATTTTTGGGAAGATGTGTGCTGAAGCTCTGCCCCAGCAGTGACCACTGTGGCCTCTGCCACAAGACTTGAGAAGATCCCACAAGGGCAAGGTGAAAGGGGCTCCCATGGCTGCAGCCCCACTTGACCATCATCCCACATTCAGACTTCACAAATTCCTGCTGGAGCACCCTGCTCTCAGCCACACCAGCTCCCAGTGTTGGCCAGTCAGTGACACCTGTAAGAAGTGTTTAGCAGAGGTCTGCTGGCAAAATATCATCCCCTCCCAACACACATGGGAGCAATTACTTCTTCAGGTTTTTAGTCTGTTTTCAGTAGTCCTCATATTCTCCATAAATTTCATTAGCTGGATTTATGTAGTCACTAAACTCCAGTATTATAGGCACAGCAGGAAATTATTTGCTGTTCTGGTGAAAATGAGTATTTCCTAGTTTTGTCAATGCAGGGAATTACATTATCAGGGAAATAATAACCAGCTGAATTGAAGGAGGGTTTGATTCATGGTAATTACTGATTATATGCAGATTACTTTATGGCTTTAATTCTTTGGTCTCCCACTGTTTGCTTGCTAAACCTCTAAAAAAAAAAAAAAAAGGCAGTGAGTATATGAGAGTCTTGTTTGTAAGGCAAATTACAGAACCTAATTTGTTGATTACATGAAAGTAAGCAGAGCTCTGCACAGACCAGGACAGCCATGGGAAGGAGCCAGCAGAGAGCTGTGCTTGTATCCATCCTTGGCTGCAGCCCCTTCTGTGCTGCTCTTCAGCACCCATTTCACATTCCCAAGATTGCCTCCCTAACCTGTGCTTAGGGTTGGTTTTACAGGGGCAACAGCAGGGCTGGAGGTGGTCTGTGACCTTTGTCTTCCACCCCTGTTCATCAGGAGAAGATAAGGGGATGTATCAATTCATTTGGGCTCAATATGCACCTAAAAACATTTCTTCCAATTCAGTGCAACAGCCAGGCCCTTGCAAGCCTTCAGTTTTAACTAGCACTATGCTTTAAGGCATCAGAAGCTGGTTAGCAAACCGCTGCTTTTGACAGAAAGCCATCCAAAAATAGAGCAGAGCATCACCACTGCTTCTCAGACACTCCTGCTTTTCCAAAACAGCTTTTCTCTTACTTCCTACAGCAAACCTTCGGCAGGCTTGCAATCCCCAGGGATGAAACTAGCCTTTTGATCTCATATATTATTCTTAGCATTGCTGGAGCGAAATTTCAGACCATGTTCTCTCTGCAATGGAGAGATGGGGAGCGAGACCCTGCTCCCATTGCCTCTGGCTGCCTCCCTGACTGGGAAGCTTCTTCACTCCCACTGTGCCCAGGGCAGCGTGCTGATTGCATACTGCATTTATTCTTAAAGTACATAGCTATGCCCTCTCAAGTAAAAAGCAAGTGCTGGAGTTTGCATCAAAAAATACCCCCCTGTGTCAGAGCAGGCTCAGAAGCACGGCTGGGTGCTCCACAGTGTCTGGGTGCATTTGTCTGCAGCCACTTTGGCACATGTGCCAGCTGGGATCTTTCAGCTGCCAACACTTTATCTAACAGATGAAAGGGAGAAAGAGGGAAAGCACTGTAATTGGCAGCCCAAAAGACAGCACCCTGTGTCAGGCATGCCTGCCTGCACCCCTGGGGGTGTCAGTGCAGAGGAGCAGGGGTGAGTAGCTGATTGTTGAATCCATCAAGATTGGATGGCACTTGCAGCTTGTGTGAGTTCTGTCCTCATCATGACACGGTGCAGGGCCAAATCCAGGCTCTGGGATGAAGGCTTGGCACCCCTTTGGGAGCCTCCAGAAAAGAACCCTGTCCCCTTGGTCAGTACCAGCCATGACAGCTCCCCTGGCCCAAATATGGTGCAGTACTGCTCCTTCATAGAAAAACAGAACAAGAGTGGTTAGGGTTTGAAGGAACCTTAAAGGTCATCTAGTTCCAATCCCTCTGCCATGGGCAGGAACACCTTCCACTAGACCAGACTACTCAAGGTCCCATCCAACCTGACCTTGAACACTGCCAGGGATGGGGTATCCACAGCTCCTTTGGGAAACCTGTTCCAGTATCTCACCACCCCCACAGTGGGGAATTTGTTCCTTACATCTAGTCTACCCTCTTTCACATTAAAGCCTTTAAAACCTTTTAACCTTTGTCCTAAGTCCACATTACCATTGTCCCCGAGTCTACATTATCCCCCTGGCTAGTGAGGAGTCCCTTTCTGAATGCAAAAGTGTATCCTTGGCTGTTCCCAAGTGCCCCAGCAGATGAAACATCCTGACTCTGTGCCCCGCACGCTGCAATGCAGAACCCCACTGAAGGGACAGTGTCTTCGGAAGTGGTCCCCATTCCTGCCATATCCACGGGTGTGTTTCTGTTTTGGCCAGCTGGATGCACCAGTAGACTTTGATCTGCCCGTGCAGCATGGCCACCCTTCGGAATGCTGAACTTTCTGCTCTCCCTTTGCAGGTCATATGTTTTTAGAAGAAGGATACGTGCCCCTTTGTGCTGACCAGTAAGAGCTACTCATCACCACATTTACCCTCTCATTTCTCTTATTTCAGTGCAAGAATAATAATTAAATGGTAATTATAATGAAAGAAATACTTTAAAAGTGAATACTTAAAGTGAAATATTTTCCTTTTGGCTGTTTGCTATGGAAAGGCCGCTTCTTCCTCTGCTGTTTCTCTAACACCCACGATCAGATAATATTTGATGAACCACCACAAATTAGGATGCAGCTGCCGTCTCGTTTTTGTGCTGTTTGTGCCCGGAGACGGCGTGTGCGGTTTTGCTTTCTCACCGAGCTGGCTGCCCCGGGGCTGACCACGATCCGCTTTCAGGCCGTGCCGAAAGCCGCCCGGACGCCGGCGTTTCACGCACAGCCGAAAAGCCGCCGGATTCCTGCCGGGAGGAGCGGGCTCGGGGCCGCGCCAGGGACGCGCATCGGGAGGTGGCAGCATTTCACCGCAGCGCCGAGCCCGGCCGGGGGGACGACGAGCCCTTGCCCAGCCACGGGGCTCTGCTCGAGAGAAAATCAGCAGGTTTTAATCCTTTTGGCATATTTTCCAAGTATGCCATACTTTCCATTTGCTGCTGGTTGCTTTTATAGCTCTCCCACTTCCTCTCATTTTATTTTTCTTCCCTGCCCCCTTCCTTCTTTATTTCTTTATTCTAAGAGAGGGAAGGGGTTAAAAGAGGCAGCAAAAGGGCGGCAAACCACCTGCAGCACCTGGAGCAACATCCCAGGGTCCTCAGCGTTGCCCAGTCCCAGCAAGAGCGAGCATCAAAGGAAAGCACTCCCAGGTCACCCGTGTCACCCGTGGGAAGCTCGCAGCACGACCAGGGCCTCCACCTGCTCAAGGGCATGGGGATTGAGCTGGGGGGTCCCCCCAGCCTCCTGCTCACCCGGGAGAAAGTCCTGCAGAAGCCTTGTGAGATCCCCAGAGTGATTGAGAAACCCTCCTCTGAGTCACCGCGGGAGGAGAGCTGGAACTGCTGCTGCTCCGGGAGCAGCTCTGCACCACCAGGGCCACGAAGCCCAGGGATCTCCCCTGGGGAGGGACCTGCAGTGGGCTCAGCACATCAACCAGACCCACACCCACCCCTCTGTGCCCCCAGAGGGCCGAGGCAAGGTGACAGCCCCACAATCCTCACCTCCTCAACCAGCAGGAAGGCCGTAAACTACGTAAAAAGAGTGAAACATGTATCTGGGCCGGTTCTTCAAGAGCTTTGCAACCCCTCCCTTTAGAGCAGGCAGCCTGATACAGGAGCAATGCCTGTCTGCTCCTCCCTGATGCAGAACTATTGCTCCTCTGGGTGATTTTATCAGCCAGCCCATGTCCTGTCAGCTGCACCAAGTGCTTCTAAACCCCAAAGCACTTCCTTGCTCTCAATGTGCCAGGTTTGGGCTCCTGCAGACCACAGATCAATTCAGAGTCAAAGGAATTTGAGAGCTCTCTTAAAAAAAACAAAAAACAAACAAACAAAAAAACCTGAAACACCTAGATGACTTTGGATAAACCCTGAATTCTCTTTTCCAAAAGAATCCACAGTGCTTCAGAGCCCAAGTGGTCACTTGGAAGTGTGTGTGTCATTTCTGCCAGCGGGACATAGCTGGTTCCACAATATATCCCCTTGTTTGCAGAAAATTCCTGCAACAGCTTCCTTTACAGCAGCCAGCCCCATGCAGGAGCATCCCTGGGCTGCAGCAATCCTCTCCCAATGCACACCCAGATCTGGGGAGGAGCAACCTGCACAGAGGGGCTCTTTCCACCCCTGGAAAGAAGAGGAGGAAGGCAGGGACAACACTAGGAACTCTGTGTCTCATGTTCACAGCACAAGTCCCGACCTCCATCCAAGGGAAGCTGCTTGTCCATGGAGAATGGCTCACAGAGTTGCTTCTCCACGTGGAACCAGCAGAACAAGCATTTCACTAAAAGAAATCAGTGAATCTGTATAATGTGGGGTGGTTTGTGCCTGTCCTGCTCCTTTCAGTGACCCTGGTCAAGTGGAGCAGGGCTGAGCTGTGGCATGAGCCAGCACAGCTTAAGCCAAGGGGCCGGACTGCTCAGAAATAAACGAGGTTGGCAAGGCAAACAGCCCCCTGAGTCACTTTAAATTAAGCAACTGATCCCCCTCTCATAAAGGTTTTTGTGCAAACAGTGAGGCTGCACCTTTATTAGTGACCGGATATTGAGGTATTGATGCCTGTGATTTTCACAGCTTGTTCAAGAGCAGATTTTCCTTTTACAGGCTGCAGTAAATGACGCCAATGATGCTAGCTAAACTATTCGTTTTCTTTTGGCTAGTTATCTGAAGATTAGAGCCTTCCTTCTGTTGATAACTGCACCTATTGCTGTGTCACATACCTTCCTAACAGGAAGATTTTTTAATAGTACAGGAAGAAAATGCTGCAATGTCTCCCCTCCTCCTCAGGGACACAAAAAAAAAAAAACCGACACGAAAAACCAACTGTAATACAATATCAACTCTAAGTGCAGTCACATGGTTGTGCTAAATGTCTGTATTAACCTGATGTTCACACAAAAGTAAATGCTCTGAGAGGATAGCAGGAAGGGTAACATTGTATTTGGCAGTGGATCCCAGATGTCTCCTATGTGTATTACTACAACCATTTTAAAGGTGGTTTTGCTACAATCATTTTTGGGTGTGCTCAGTGGAGAGAATCGAGAGACAGAGTGTTACAGGTGTGCACTGCCAAAAATGAAAGACCAATGGGTAGTGAACTTGCTCTGTAGTTTAATCTGCTCTCACAGATTTTTAAAGCCATATATAGGTTTTCAGGCAACAATTACTTAGGGTAGTGAATGAGTAGGTTTCTGCACAGGGTGATCGGTGCACCGTACAGTTTTATGGATGTTGGACAGTATCTGGGCCCTGATCCTTATTCTGTCCTGTCAGCATCTCTGAGTGAGTCCAGAAAACTGAATTCTTGCCTTTTTTCTTTTTTTATCTAACCAAGTTTGTCAAATTTAAACTCAGAAGCATGATTGCCTGAACAGATTACTTCCCCCAGGTTTTGTACATGTTTCTTTGTAGAAAGTTACTGTAAGGTAGATAAATGTCCACTGCTGTCACCAAGCCTATAACTTTGACAAAGGCAGCTATTGATTTTGTCTGACGTGATCTGTCCCATATGAACACACGCAGCTTCTCACTCGTCAGCTTATCTGCCATATTATTACTTATTGATTCTCTTATTTGCTTTTATTTACTAGCTGTAGAAGTTGGTGGAGTTGTTTGGCAATTATGAGGACTGACTTTCAAGAAGACACTTTGCTTTACTCCAGCTTTCTCAGCAAAACTTGGCTGAAGTTTGTCAGAGGGATGGCATTATTTTCTGCTACTTTCCATAGGTCCCCTGAATGGCCTGAGCAGGACAGAAACTGGGTGATCCCTTAAGAACCCTCCTATCCTGACCTTTCTGTCAAAGCCATAAGGTCTGTCTTCTGAGGCTGCAGACACTGTCCTGTGCACAAATGCACGTGCACACCTACCTTAGTTCCACTGTCAGTTACCATTAATTATAATTAATGTCTGTGTCCTAATGACATGGACTAGAATTTAACCCTATTTGTTTACCCACAATGTTATGACTTAGTTTGCAGTCTCCATAGTGCTACAGAGTACATACTGCAGACACGAGGGTCTCAAGGAGATTTCCTTCCATCCCTTGATATTTTGGGTAGCACCAGCCCCCGCTCACTGCGGGCCTTTCACTCTGCCCAGCGAGCAGTTGCTCACGCCATAAAAATGAGAAGGGCTCAGGTCTGGGGCTGGCAGCCTGGTATTGGGAGCTTGCAGTGGTTCAGTAACCCTTCCCTCACACAGTTTGTAGGCAACCTGGAACAAAGAACATTTCCATAGAAAGCACTTTACCCGAGACATTTTTCCTAGACTGTTATATTTTTGCCATCAGTGTCCAAACTCAGCTTTAGCTAAGGGGAAAGATGATTTACTCCATAATATTTTTGCATGGTGTCTCAATGAAATAGAATGCTTTGACTGGTACCTGCAGGCACGAATATCCTCAGACTCCAGTCACTTCTCTTTAAAAACCTGGAGGTCAGCTGGGAGCAGTAATTACAGGAAGTGTACCAAAGCACCTTCTGTGGTGAGGGATGTAGCATTCTCTCCTGGCAATGGGCTTGCACAACAGTCCAACGAAAGAAAAGCCTATTTTAAAAGATGTGTATATGCACATACACAGGCAACCTCAGAGCTACTTCATTCAATACCTGATTAATAAGATGCTGACACTCTGCAGGAAACATTTTGGGGGGAAAGCATGCCATGTTTTTTTATAATCAATTCTGCTTCCATGGGCTCCATTCTGCTGTCTCGACATTGTGTGAATTGGAAAGTAATCACAAAATCTGGACAAAAGAGAAGGCAGAGAACTGTGGCTTTTGTAGCACCTGACTAGTGCTACTCAAACTGCAAATTAAAGAAGTACAGGTGGCTGCAACAGTGACAAACTCAGATAGCTTGGGTAGAGACTGCACAAGTCTGCTCAACCTGTCACTCTCTCTGGAGACAGGATCATTCTCTCTGTGCTGTTCCAGGTGGATCTTTGCAACTCACTTTGGGAGATTTCCAGTGATGAAGAAATAACCTCTCTACACAGATTGTTCCAGTGCCCTTTGTTTCTGGCAGTTTTCCAGTGTCAAGCCTGACTCTTCCTTGCTGCCATTTAAGTTCATCATTCATTGTTCTACAAACCATAGGTTTTAGATGCACAAGATTTCTTCTCCTTTTTACAGCAGCTTTCACACACTGGAGGAGTTCCCTTAACCCCTCACAAATGGTGAAGAGAAGCTGTTCACCAAGCTCAGTTCATGATACTCCTCCACGTGTTTCCTTCATGGCTGTTCATTCCCCATCTGGGTTCCCACTGCTGATTTCCCACTGGCTTGCTGTGCTTGCCTCTAACAAAATGTCTTTAGTTTTTTTTCCAGAATCTCTTTCAGACTTGGTAAGATCGTGTTGAATACCAAGTCAGTCCTCTGGGGTAACTGCAGCTCCTCCCTGATGTCTGACAGCTGCCCACTGAATGAGTATTGTCCCTGCTCCATCACCCAAGTAATTAATGAGAAAACTGAATCACACTTTGGGTGAGACAGACACCTGTGACTCAGTACATCCTCCCGCTCTGGCAGCACACCCCCAGTGAGCGCTTTCACAGCTCCCCCCCTCCCAGGGGGCTTTACACAGAAATTTCCCTCAAATGAAGGTCTCCTCCCTTGCTTTTGAGAGGTTACACAGAAGAAGAGGGGGTTGTATCAGGCTTTCTTCCTTCACTGTAGCTGTGAGAGATATTTTCACAAAGCAGCTGTCATATTTGTAGAAAGAAAAATAAACACAAACAAAGCACAAACGAGCAATAATAAAGCTCCCAGGCTCTGCAGATTCCTCAGTCATGCTGCCTCTATCACCTTCAGGTAAGACCTGAGCAATTAAAGCCAGAAAGAATAAGATAAACCATAGAGGGTTTTGCTCTCTCTCCAAAGAAACATTTTCAAAAGTTAGAAACCTCCACCGCTGGCTCACGGCATAAAGGAGCTTGCAGAAAGACAAGAGCTCTGTGAGGGATGGGGAGTGCAGGCAGCTCTTGGGGACACAGCTCGATGGGGGAGCGAGCGGGGCAGCAGCTCCTCGCTGGCCGTGCTGGGGTGACGCGGGGCTGCGGAGCTGGCTCACCGCAGCACAGCCAGCACATCTCATCACAGCCAGTCGATAGCCCCAAGAGCTGCAGCAGCCGAGAAATTGCTGCTATGGATTTATATAGGGTTATACATTTTAAAGGGAGGCCACCTGAGAGTAATCCTAAGAAGCAGGAACAGCCTCTATGTGGAAGCAAAGAGAGGTGATACCAGGACAGACAAAGTTATAAACATCATATTGAGGCGTTTGGGAATGGAGCGAAAGGCAAGATGATGTAAAAGCTGCCTTAGGTTGTTTAAAAGATATTTTTATTGCCTGTGGATGATTTGTTCAAGGACATAAATGTGTATTTCTCAGTCTCAGTTTGTGATTAAAAATGCCAGCTAACTCCAGACCATGACTGGAGCCTCTCTGAGAGGCAGCAAAGCAGAGTGGGGAGGAAGGTTTCCAAGTAGCACAGCATCACCACTGGCCCCAGACTTGGGGTCTGTGTGACACAGCTAGGAGAGAAAAGATACCCTCTTCCCTGAGGGAGTCACAGAGGGGCTTGTGGTGGAGCTGGCAGCTGCAGACCCCCTGAGCTTGGTTGCCCTCCCCATCTTGCCTGTTTTGATCCTTTCCCTCTGCTTCCTGCTCTCAGGGGTAGCCAGTCTTGTATGTCCATATCAAATGGGAGCCACCACCAGAAACCAGATGAGGCCACCTGCTGCAGGGTGAGTATTTACCCTGCAGCAGGTAAATACTGGTGGAATTATCTGGTAAAACCCCAGATAATTCCACCAAAAGTCTGATTGACCTCTCTAATATGTGTAAAAGCAGCTGTGGGGTGTTTCTAGACTAGTCTGAGTGTGCCTGCATATTGGCTGTGCTCTGTCAGTGGGACTACATTGCTACACCCACATTTACCTGTTCTGGTCCTACCCTGGGGTGATGAAATAATGAACCACAGGGCATTGCCCTGCCTGTTGCACCCCAAAGACAAGACTTGAAGATATCCTTCAGGAAGCCCAATAGCATGACAGACCCTTCAGAATTATCCTGGCCATAAACCAGCATATAGTGGTGAGGCAGTCTAAGCCCTTAAGAGTGCAATACACTGGGTGTCCTGAAAAATACCACTCCTGCTGTGTCTTTTCACCTCTAGTGGTAGGTGACTTTCAAAAAGCAGGGAATAAACTCCACCAGTCACTTACAGGTGCTTCTAAGGAGGTCTGTGAGACAAGGGAGCTGCAGCTCTGACAGATGCAGTCATTTTTGCTTGCCCCTCTGCCAGACTAGCCCACAGATGTTCATTGTTTATGATTTCCCCAGATGCAGCAAGAGTGAAAGTGGCACAGAAGTAACACTGCTCTCCTTGGAGCAATCCCCTCTGAGGGAGGGGACTTGTAGAAAGAAAAATAAAATCCAGCCAGCTCCTCACATGCGAAACCCCTCCAGAGGAAGCAGCAGCAATGCCATCTGAAAAGAAAAGGGAGACATGTTTGAGGAAAGGCAGCTCATGCCAAGAGCAGGAAACATGCCATTGTCACAGGGCCTTCCTTCAGGGAAGAGAGAAGGAAAGGCCACCTCTGGGGAAGAAAGGGACCCGAAGGGAGTGTCAGGGGAAGAAGACAGATAAATAGGAGTAACAGAAGCATATGGATGTTGTCAAAATGGGAAGAGAGGGCAGGCATCCTATCTGTGCATTGTAAGCAGATACCTTTTTCCAGGAGGAAAAATACTATTCTGATGTTCTTTGGTAGCTCTCAGGCAATTTCACTGCTACCTCATCTTGCCATATCATCATTTTCTGCCCTGCAGAAGAGGAGGATTACAAAGCACAGGTGTCCAGCTGTCACCTATGACTACACAGAGCAATATCAGATGCCTTCCCTGCCTTACACTGTCCTGTGGTGTGCTGTACCCATGAGAAGTGGGGAGCCCCCTCAGCAGTGAGTGCTACCAACACACCCCTTGGTTTGGGGCAGGGATAAAGGGGGAGGGGGTGTCAGGGGGCTTGTGCCCTGCTGAGCACTGGCTGAGGCATGGGGGAATCACTGGAGAGGTGGGAACAGCCACGTAGCTTGGCAGACAAATGGGCTAAGCAAATGGTTGGGCAGTAAACCTGTTCTGCTGTCTGCATTATAGAGAAGCTGGACTGACACAGCCAGCTCAAGTACCAGACACATCCAAAGTGTTTCTGTCTGCTCAGATAAAGTAACAAGTGCTCATTTCAGACCAAGCATGGCAGGATGGGAGGGTATTATTAGGAAGCTTTTATGGGTCTGACCAATACTATGAACACTATTGCTTGGCAAAAGGTCCCAGTTTTAATGGCAATTAAGGCAGAGCCTTTTCCAACTCCTAAAAATGTCTTATGAAAGACGAAGGTGGCCTGGTTGACACAATAAGAGCTGCGTGCTGCTAAAGTAGCCGTGGGTTTCAGCAGAGCAGACAGCAGCAGGGTGTTTACCTCAGCAGGGCTGGGAGAGCTGTGGGGCTCTGCAGAGCCTTTATTTCCCTCCAACACAGCTCATGTGGAACTAACGCTGTGACAGCAAATACAGCAAAGTGGTCTCATCTTCCCAATTTCATTCAAGACAAAAATAATGCAATTACCTGTTCTTGTTCATGAATGGGCAGTATGTGATTACTCTCAGAGCTCACTGTTCCAGTGTTACAAGCGAGGCCTCGTACAATGGGCTGCTCTGCAAACGTCTGTCTCCCGCGTGACGGCCTTTGGCTCCACGGGGCAGCTGAGATCCCTGGGATGAAGGAGCCCATCTTCAGCCATGTCCAAGTAAGGGAGCCACTCAAAGTCTTGGGTTTATGCATGATGCATAGATCACACTCCATACCCAAACTATCTCCCTGCAAATGGTTTTCTGATGCATTTATTTCAGCAGCATAATTCAATGCAATTTGTTATTTTCTTTGAGACATTAGTAGAACAGCAAGAACAGAAAGAAGGCAGCCTTAACTTATTTGTCTCCCATTTTCCTTATTTGCGACTGCAAAATGAAGTTTAAAACAAAATACACCCCTGCTTGGGAAAATCAGATAAACTCTTTAGGAAAACCCAACTTCCTACTTATTAAAAAAATTGGCCACAGTATCAAAAGTCAGACTGATATTGGAATGTAGCATGATCCCCACATTAACTGACACATTTATTTTCCATTGGATCAGATTTCTTTTGACAGCATCATAATACTACCTAGACATACATCTTTCTATAAAAAGCAGAAACAACTAGAAGTGACAAATTATAGCTATCTGCAGGTATACAATCACATTATCTCTCTGTGATGCAAAGGTGCTGATTAAAAAAAAATAATTCAGTCATTCAAGGAGTGTCATAGATCTAATTACATTTCATAGGAAACTAAACCTTTATTTAGCCAATCTACCACTTGTAGAATATTTCCAGAACTACTCCTTCTGCCTTGGTTTTAAATATAATTATTACTATGAATACCATCTTCTTGGTGGTGATAAAATGAGCACCAATCCACACAAAGTATGCCTTGTCTCAAAAAAGACAGAAGGTTCAAGTTCAATTTTCAAAACTCTTTTCCAATTCTTTTCCTCAGAAAAATCTCAGTCTTTCAATTAAGCTACAAAATGAAACAACTGTACAGCAAGAAGGTTGCTTGGAGAAAATCTTCTCTGGAAAAACAACATTGTTTTAAACCAGGAGCTAGACAGTGAGTAGCATGAAAAAAAAAGAACCTAACTTTAAAATATTCCCCCAGTTCAGAATTTCTTTCCTTCCCCAACAGTCAATTTGCCTCCTCCTGACCCCATCCACCTCCTGTGCCTGAACCATAGCATGCAGGTTTTCCCTGCTAGAGAAGCAGCTGTGCCCAACAGTGCTGATCAGCCTCCATTGCACAAAAACACCCCCATCTGCCAGTGTCCTGGGCTCAGCCCTTTCCCTGCTGGAGTGAATTAAGTGTGTGGAAATATTGGACAGCGCAGAGACAAAAACCCCAGATAATTCTTATCCTGTGTGTATTCCTGCGCTTTCCTAGCAAGTGAAGCCGTGTGGAAAACACAGGTGTACAGACACCTCAATCCCCACCAAGAGTGGTGGGAAAAGGCTGCTTCCAGGCTGCTGGTGTTGCTTGGGCAAAGCCCTCTGTGGACGTGCTGCTGCCTGGCTATAAGGGCACAGAGGACAAAGGCACAGAGCAGCTGTTTGATTTGGTATTTGCGTGTCCACTCAGCAAGCAAGATTGCTGACAGGCCCACCTTTAGGAGTATGGGAGCTTAAATCCTTTTCCTAATTCTTATCCTAAGCATCTTACTCTCACTTTAAAGTGCTGACACATCCTTACAAATGTGCCATTGTATGGATATAACTCCAGTCTTGCACAGGTGGAGAGAGAGCCTGTGCCACAGAGGAAGGTGCAAGGGACAGTGCAAAGATGTTCTACCCCAGCATCTTGTGTCAGGGGCACAGATGGCAGCAGGGGATGGAAAAGGTGTTGTCTTGTAGGTGACTGCCAAGTCTGGGTTTGCAGCTTGAAGTTTAATTGTGTTCAAATGCAGGACAAAAGTTGAATCTGGAGTACGTTTCTCCCTTCACTGGCTGAATGGTAGCTTGGGCAGATCAAGAGACCTGCCTGCACTTGCAGTTTTCAGCTCAGGAGGTCTAGGATTGAGGATAACCCAAACAATGCTGCAGTGAAGAAATATTTTTGGTCTTTTGTCTTGTGTGTGGCCTCATTGCTGGAAGGGAACACCACAGCCAGTTGATGTACCCGAGGTACCTGCCAGAGAAGCTGCTCCCATGCCATGAGTCATACAGTGAACCACTGCACTCTTTCCCTAACCAGATACCAGCACATTCATCTTATCTCTTGCTCTTTCTCTCCCACCACTTGTGTTGTGATGCCAACAAAGTAAATTCATTTTAAAAAAGGGTGAGAATCTGCCCTTCACTGTGAGGCTTTGCTGCAACACGTGGAGCCTTCACAGAGACCTGACCACTGTTTCACCTCTCGCTGCCTTCTGTCACTTCTTTGCAGCAGACAGAGCTGACTCGAGCAGACCTGCCCCCGCTGAACCGGCTGCCACCTCTACTGTCAGCACTGAGTCAGCGCTTCTACCGCTCTCCAGCTGCCCCAGCAGCAGCTGGGTTATTTCCAGGACACTGGAGTTACTGCCCTCAATAAACGGAACGGCCACTGGGGGAATGTTGGCCCTGGGAGAGCTTTCTTTAGTCAGAAGAAAGAGCTTAAGCATCAAGAGGGCAGGGAAAGGCATAGTGATTTTCTACCATGGGGATTTTTGTGAGGCACTCCTGAGCAAAATGCAGCAGCCTGGGAGATGCTTTCTGTGAGCTTTCAAGGGAAGCGCTCACTCGAGGAGGATCAGGTGATGGGGAGACACCTCACAACTCAGACTGTCCCCCAAACAAGCAAACCCAGCAAGCATTAAGGCGAGATCAGATGTGCTCATCCTCCTTGCAGAGCTGAATCTCACCTGCTTGGTCATTCCTTCCAAGCCACACATCTCATAAAGCAGTAAAAAAGAGAAAACATTTTTGTTTGTTTCCCTTTGTCCTTTTTCCTTCTTAATAATGACTGCTACAACAGCTAGCTGAAATGCTGAGGAGCAGCTGCAATATCAGAAATTATTTTTACCTCATTATAAAAGTTTATCTTTTTTAAAGGGAGAGAGGCAGAATCTTTTTAAAGAGAGAGAGAAAAAAGAGAAAACATTTTTGTTTGTTTCCCTTTGTCCTTTTTCCTTCTTAATAATGACTGCTACAACAGCTAGCTGAAATGCTGAGGAGCAGCTGCAATATCAGAAATTATTTTTACCTCATTATAAAAGTTTATCTTTTTTAAAGGGAGAGAGGCAGAATCTTTTTAAAGAGAGAGAGAAAAAAGAGAAAACATTTTTGTTTGTTTCCCTTTGTCCTTTTTCCTTCTTAATAATGACTGCTACAACAGCTAGCTGAAATGCTGAGGAGCAGCTGCAATATCAGAAATTATTTTTACCTCATTATAAAAGTTTATCTTTTTTAAAGGGAGAGAGGCAGAATGGAGATTAAAGGTTCTAGTGCTTTGTCGAGTGTTACTTAGTACCTGTGGATCATTACATTGATATAAATATGCACAGAGTCACTTTTCAGGTTTAAAAGTGTTTTGTCCTTTTGTTTGCTTAGCTAAATAAAGAGGGTTTGTTTGACCTGTGATTTTGAATCCAGCTGGCTTTTTAATATACAGTGACTCATAAAAGGCAGCTTGCAGAGTCAGTCTCTTTTCCACTGTTTTATGGCAGATTTAGGCAGAAGCCTCCCAGAAAATCAAGCAGTGTGTGGGGCTTTTGGCCCCATTGGGCTCTCAACCAGGTCTTCCTCACCAGAGCTGTGCTCTTCATTCTGTAATGAAGAATCATTCTGTAATGAAGCATCTCTTCCTGCTGAAACAAGGGAGCTCATCACAGTGAGAGGTACTTCAAGCAAGCCAAACAGCTGGGATTTGGTCTTGCAAGGCATTGCAAGTCCAGTATGATTTTCAAGGTTGGTAGTGAACCATTAGTTTCTAATGAAGGTTGGAGCTGAGGCCTGTCTCAAAATGGTAACTTTTTTGAAATGAGATACTGCCATTATCTTGGCTGAAGTGCAATAGAGCATCATTGGTTTCAGTGGGCAGAAGATCAGAATAAGGCAAAGATCTAGATCAGAATAAGGCAAAGCTTTTTTAAGAGTGATAAAGCAGAAAAACTCATTTCCATTTCCAGATAAGACTACAAAGAATACACCACAACCAAACATTGGGATTAGTGCTTGCACCTCACTCAGTGTATTTTCTCTCCTCACAGACTGCACCATTGACATGAGAACATAAAAAGCCTTGAGCCCATGGGCCTGTAGGGACAAGGAAATAGTAATTGCAATTGCAGTTCTGGTCTCTATGCAGGCAAAGCTTCACATAGACTTTTTGAAATAGAAGGTCAGACACAGGACACCCCCCTGGGCTGGCTTCCCACGGGAGATATGGGGGAGTCACAGCCCTGCCCTGCCCAGTGACTGGAAATGGGGCTCCAGGGATTTTTGTCTCCCCAGATAATTTTATTATTGAGGTCAAAGTGCCATCATCTGATAACAGGAGGAGTTTGTGGGTCCAGATACTGCAAATGTAACACCATTTTCTCAAATAAATGTCTGCTGTTTCAAGAAAAAGCTCAGAAAGGAAAATACAGGTATCATGCTATACACAGTTCCTGGACTTCCTCCATCATCTAAAATGGAATGTTGTTTGGGGAGAGAAGAGAGTAGGTAGCCTCCTTTATGTAATTCCACTCAGGTGTTCCTGCAGACCTGAATTCACTTTGAAAATTAAAGCTGTATTTTACTGCAAGTGGGTTGATATCAACTCCACTGTCAGGGCTAACCAAAATGTATCAAAATACTCTTTCCTCTTTTACCTTAGTTTTTCCTAGAAACTATAAGTCAGCATATTTTTCTGAATGTGGCATATAGAAAAAACTCTTGCATCTGTATTATCTCAGGAAAATGAATGTCTAAGATCACTGTGATCCGAATTTTCTTCCTGGAAGAGAAGAATGCTTGGGGAAACACTTTGAAAATGTCACATTTTTAACAGGAGGGATTCAGCTTTATTTTTTAGACACAGTGAATCATTGGGGAAAGTGGTAACTGAAAATGTGATCATATAACAAAAAAAAAGGGAACAAAGTCTCACTTAAAGAAACATGAACAAAAATTGGAAGAGTAACTCACCTAAGTCATTTACACTCCTCAATTAAGTGGTTTTACTCAAGTAGGATTTTATTTAGCTAAGTTCTTTATCTAAGAACTGTGCAATGAATTCATGGTGAAAATCCTCCCACTCCAGACAGGGTTAAAGGAGGGAGGTTGCATTAGAGGTGACCTGTGGCAGATTCTGCCCCCTGAAGGACTAAAAGTAAAGATAAGAAGTTTCTCCTAGGGGTTTTAGAGGCAATGCTCGTCTTCAGAGCCTGTACAGGGCTCCCAGAAGCCTGCTCAGGTCCTACACAACATCTCACACCTGGGTGCAGGGTCAGTGCCAGGGTGTGAGGATCTGCACTCAGCAACCCTCTTCTGTGGTTTTGTTCCAGTCAACATAGGAATGACAAAGATTTATGGGGCTAAAACCTAGCAGCTGGCACGTTTTCTAGTTTTAACAGAAAGCCTTGCCACTTTTCACCTGTCTGAGGCACTCACTTTTCCCTCAGCAGTTACTGCTGGGGGTGTTGCAGCACCTTTGGCTGAGTCTCTGCAGGGTGAGGTCAGAGCACGGTGAGGATGCTCCAGCCAGCAGTTTGATCCCTGGCTTTGCAAGGGGAAGGGAGCTTGAGCACTCTGTGTGCCACCCAGCCACAAGGCCTCTTTTATTTGCTGGCTTAGACATAGCATATGAGATGTGGCCTTAAAAAGGGGTAAAAAGATCTTTTTTACCAGCAACTTGAGAGCTCTTAATTTGAGCACTCTTTTGACCTATAATAAAATCTAGTTTGAATTATATTTGTAACACCTCTGCAACAGTTCCCTGAAGAACTGCATGCCTGAAGGTAGTCATCAATTACAATGTCAGATTTGTGATTATTAGAATTGATAAAAATAGTGGAACTAGCAACCTGGAATACCAATTTTTCTTTTAAATGAAATATCTTTATGTTATCAGTGAAATGATGCTGGGTTTCATAATACTTGCACATAATACAGCATTACTGATTCACAGCCTCTCTGAGGCTTGTTTGATCCTTGTGGACCCAACTGCCCCAGCAGGCAAAAGTTTGATCCATTGCCAGTCACAAACTGGGAAAAGCGCTAGTCTAAACTTTATATATGGTACCATGCATATAAAAGGAATCTGTTTCAGCCCTTAAATACAAACAGAACTGTAGTGATAAACTATAACATAACCAAGATGTAAGTGTAGCATAACTATAAATAAATGAACAGCAACACTGCTTCTGAAATCTGCTGCACGTGCTGTTGTTCTGAGTAAATCAGTCCCTGGTGGACTTGAACCTGAGTGAAGGAGTGTTCCAAACTCCAAACAACATTGACCTCTGATGGACTCTCCGAAGCCACTAAGCCATGGGATTGTCAGAAGGCTGTATCCTGCTCTGAGACAGGCAGACAGCAAAGATGCACTTAAATGATTTTTCTACAGCATGCAGTCCAAGAACAAGGAGGCAGAGAAACAATTCAGATTCCCCTCAGAACTACGGATGATAGGGAAAGTCCACATATTGTGGCATTTTACAGGCTTTTAAGAAAGACTACTGTGCCCTTTTTTCCCTTTTCCTTTTTTTTTCCCTTTTGGCATTGGACTAAAACAGGAAAGAAAAACCCAGCTCAGAGAATGCTTTTCCCCACAGTCTAATAATTTTTAAATGGGTCATTATTGTAAAGGGCTAATTTATAACTTGAAAATTAAAGCTACTGGGAACCTGGTGAATGACTGTAACAAGCAGCCTATTTGATTAGGCTATTTGTTTCCTTGGTTGTTGGAGGTTAAAAAAAAAAAAAAAAAAAAGAGTTTGTGCTCTTCGTTACTCTTTGCCAGACTAAAGAAGAGAACAAACAAACAAGCAGGAAGGTGCCTTTCTTGGTCCAGTATTTCATCTCCATAGTGAATGATGATCTCTTTAGGCAGAATTACATGGGGAGCTTTCAAAAGTAAACAAAGGGACTTTGCTCAACTGGCAAATTTGCCAACTCTCGTCTTTCTAAATGCATCTAAACACACAAGGTTATATTACATTTTATATATTTTTATTTGTATACAAAATGTTATAATTTATCAATGTTGTGCAGCAAAGTATAGATAGACACACATATCACATACATACATCCCCACCCCCTTCCCTCCCCCCAACACACACACTTAGAAATACGACACAAACACAACTTTCTTTCTCTCTGCCCTTCAGAAAGGCAACACTGTTTTGGCAGGTCAGCAGCTAGAAATAAGGTGCAATAGTCAAGCAGTACCGGAATGTCTTCACTTTACAAATGTGGTGTGCAAATCTATATACAATCACATTGTTGTTTTTTTTTTTTCAGGGAACCCGAAACTCCATACCCCGAACCACTCTCCGAGATACAAATATGTATAAAGTGCTAATACTTAAGCATGTTTCCAATGACTTCACGACGTGGTTTGAAGTTTAGAACAGGCACTGTAATAGTTCACCGGGTAGATTGTCACTGGGTGCAGTCTGACAGAGAAAATTCACTCAGACATCACTGGGGGACCGGGAGCGAAAGGACACTTTAGCCTGAAAGCAGCCACAGAAGAGCACCCACATGGACCTCTGGATTTCCTGGTTTCTGTAGGCATAAATGATGGGGTTGATCATGGAGTTGTAGGTAGCAGGTAGGAGCGTGGCGTACGTGTACACAGAAGGGTAGTCAGGATCCCCCACCACACAGTAGATGGCAAAAGGCAGCCAGCTGGCTCCGAAAGTCCCGAGGATGATAGCCAGGGTAGAGACTCCTTTTTTGGTGGTGACATAGTGCGAAGCAGTCAGAAAGTGCTGCTGGAGAGCTATCTGGTGGGCATGCCTGCAGACGATCTTGCAGATCTCGATGTAGAGATGGAGCATGATGAGGAAAATGAGAAAGAAAGAGGCAGACAGCAGCGTCACGTTACTCTTGGTCAAGGGTTTGACGACGCTGCAGGAGGTGCGGTCGTGGAGGCAGTTCCATCCCAGGACGGGCAGCAGCCCCAGGCAGAGGGAAACCCCCCAGGCACCCGCCAGCATGGTGTGAACGCAGAGCACCGTCCTCTCCGAGTAGTAGGTGAGGGCATTGTAGAGGGAGAGGTAGCGATCGACCGTGATGGCCAGCAAGCTACTCACGGAGGCGGCGAAGGAGGCGACGAGGAAGCCCACCGTCAGCAGGCTGACCGTCTCCGAGCGGATCACGTACTGGAAAACGAAGTTGAGGATGAGGCCGAGGCCGGCCAGGAGGTCAGCCGTGGCCAGGCTGCCCACCAGCACGAACATGGGGGTGCGCAGGGCGGGCGAGTAGCAGATGATGGCAACCACCAGGGCGTTCTCGCAGGCGATGGCGGTGCCGGACACGCAGAGCATCACATCCCAGGGGTTGAGGGCGGCGGGCGCGGGGGGCCGCGACGAGAGCTCCAGCGAGGAGTTGCCGCCGCCGGCCGGCAGCCGCGGGGCCGCCGCTCCGCTTTCGTTCAGGGCTGCCGCTGCCTCCATCGCCG
>VZRH01001496.1:1171355-1246364 GCA_013397555.1 Urocynchramus pylzowi | reverse complement strand
CACCCACACACACAGGGAGCCGGTTCTCCCGCCGTGGGTGCCGTCCGTGTGGCGCTTGCTGTAAGGGCTCTGCGCCCAGCGGGAGCTCCGTGCTCCGCCGGATGGAAATGTGCCTGAATAGCGCTCGAAACAGCTGTGAAAAAGCCCCCTGCACAGTTACGCTCTCCGAACAGTGTATTCTCTGGGGCGAACAGTCTGTTCGCCACCGAAAGCATCCGCACCGTTTTCTGAGGTCCCCAAAATGATGAGGTCTGACCACAGAAGACTCAATCCCGTGGGCATAACAGATATCAGCTCTCTCCTTGTCTCACCCTTTGTGTCTCACAAGCAAGCAGCAGCCAGCACGTTTCCTCTCTAAAGCATGAATAGATGATGCAGAACCACAGAATCACGAGGGCTGGAGGGGATCTCTGGAGAACACGCAGTCCAACCCCCCTGCCAAGGCTGGGTCAATACAGAGCCCATGACACAGGAACATGTCCAGGTGGGTTTTGAATGTCTCCAGAGTGGGAGACTCCACAATGTCCCCGGGCAGCCTGTTTCAGTGGTCTGCCACCCTTCATGTGAAGAAGTTCTTCCTCAGGTTGAGGTAGAATTTCTTGCATTTTAGTGTACATTAGTCCTCATCCTGCCACTGGGCACCACCAGAAAGAGCCTGGCATCATCCTCATGACACCTGCCTTTGAGATATTTATACATATTGACATGGTCAAAGGAGTTCTTGTGCCTATTCCTGGCAAAACCAGTATCAAACAAATGTGAGCAGTGGGTAACTTCCCTCTGCAGCAACACAGCTTTCCTAGGGACAAGCCAAAAGGTGTCCCCACCTCAGTCTGGGACACTGCGTTCATTCTGTGACTGACAATCAAAAGAATGTGGAAATAAAATAATTTCTCAGTTATGGGAACAGCATGTAAACCATCTAGATACAATTTTGAAAAATACATTAGAAGAAAATGTGTTTACTGTCTTGAACAGTTCAAACGAAGAAAGCATGCAGGCTGTGCCACAGTTAAAGGTGGGCACATTCAAAAAGAATTAGTGTCAGCTCTCATTACCTCCACCCCTGTCAATGTCCTCCTGCAGGCTAAACACTATCATCAAGACAAGCTGTGGACACTCTGTACCTCTGTAAACAACTGAAGCCGTTGCTCCCCAGGAATTCTGAAACACAGATCTCAGAAAAGCTTTATTTGGAAGGGACCAGTGGAAGTCAGATCTGGGGCATCTCTCCTGTCCCACCGCCTGCTCAGAGCAGGGACAGCATCAACTGTGCAAACATTTTCCTCAGGGTCTCATTCAGTCAAGTCTGAATATCCCCAATGAAGAAGATTGCACAGCCCCTCTGGGCAACCTGCAGCTCTGTTTCAGCTTCAGCTGTAAAGATTTTCCTTTTTATTTAGTGACTGCCTTCACTACAACTTGTGTCCACATTCCCTGTGGGGTGTCCTGCCATGTTTTTGTATGTTTCTCCTTACCTCTCCAGGCATTACAACGGCATTAGTAACTGCAGTAAAACCAGTTTCAAGCAGAGTTAAGAGGGGTTTTGCAAGTCTCCTCAACTCAAACACTTGGTTGAGTACCCCTACTATAGTTTGAAACTTAGCAGTTACCCTATACAGTCTGCCAGCTGCACAACAGGTATGGCCACTGTAAACTTGGAATAAGATTAATATTGAAATCACAAGAATCCCAGTGCAGAAAGAGCTGCTACAGAGCAAGGCAACAGAAGGCAAGGTAAAGTCTGAGGTAAAGTAAAATTCTCTATTTGCCCAGAGGAAATCCTCCAGTCTACCCCTCAAACAGAGGTGGTAAATTTCAACATTAATTAAAATGACTGTGGCAGAATAAATTATTCCAAACATCTTTCAAAATTGATTAAAAATGCTGCCATTCAAACTTAGCAAGTCAGGTTTGCAAACATGAACCAGCTGGGGTCCGCTATGAAGCTGTAAGATCTGCAGTAATTTTATGGCATCTATAAAGCAGAAAGAGAAATGCAATTTTTCTGGGTTTCAGTAATGAGATGTGGTGTGGAAAGTCTTGGTTTGTGGGCAATTTGTCACATTTTTGACCAACCCGTTTCCACTGGGAAACAAGTATGTGCCAGGTCTTGGCTACAATAGCATGCATATCATTGGGCAGTGTATTTTTTATATATATATTATGGATTTTAAACACTTTTCCTTAACTGAAAACATCAAGAGCCCATGCTGCCAAGGCAGAAGTAATTTCATGTGTGGTGAAACCTTGTGAGAGTGTCAGGATCTCAGAGTGAGATGTAGGAGGAGTTTTTAGCCTGAGAGCAGGCTAGTCTCACACCCCGTGCCTGTGGTCACATATTTCACTCTGAGAGACAATGGCTGAACCACCGTACTGTGGGAGATACACATGTCCAGCTTGTCTTTGCTCCTTGTGTCAGGTTTTTTCTGAGTTCTTTCAGCTCTTTAGTTCCCTCATTTCCCTGGACTTTTACCCTTTCAAGAGAAGGATGCTCTTACAGTCCTCATCAGGTTCTTACAGAGCCCAGGGAGCAGTGCTGTGCATCTTCCTCATCTCCCTCACGTTGTCAAGTATCAAGTGGCAGGGTTAGGGACCAACTCCATGCTTATTAAAATGGTTACACCTCCTTGAGAATTGTCTGTATTTCTGGAGCTGTCATTAAAGGCCTTTTATCTTCTTAGTAGAGGTTCTTGCATCAGTCATTCCAACAAAAGGTGAGCCATCTGGATTGCTCTTAATTTTAACTGGTTGTGGGAAAAAAGAGGATTCATTGAGTAGATACAAAGTTGGTGGCTAAAAGCCGCCACATTTCCCACACAGCGCCATAAGGAGCAGCAGAGAGAAAAGTCTGGTCAGACCTTTTGCATTGTCATCAAGATGTTTTCATCTTGCCCTCCTAGCTGAGCCTGGATCTGTAGATCTCACAGGAGAATATAAATATATAAAGCTATGTTCCAGCAGTGCATACCTAAGCATCGTGTATGATATAACTTAGTAATTATCTTAGTGACTTTCTGAAAATTAAGCAGCAACAAAATAAAAAAGTTGCTGAAACAAATGTTTTAAAAACCTCTCTGCTCAAATTCTCCATCTGTTCTGAGAGCTTAGCAGTATTGTCGTGTAATTTTAATATGTGATTACTTAATTTCAGTTAACTATAGATTATTTTGCTAGCTGGTATTTTTAATGATTAATAAGTAGGCTGAGTAAATGTTAAGTATTATTAAATGTGCTTTACATAGTAAGAGTTGGAACCAACAAAAATTTCTCCTCAAAATTTATCTTTCCAATAACATGCTGAAAATATTGAAGAGACATTTTTCTTCTGGCAACATAAAGAAGCCTTAAAATAAAGGCGGGAGGAGGGGAAGAGAGGGGGGGTAACACAGATGGTGAGCTAACCAGCGCTGGCATTTCAGAGATGTCTATGCAGCTGGTGTGAAAAGATGTTTTGAGCCCTTAGCAATCCATTTAGGCACTTCTTCAAGTTTATAATTTTCCTGACTTGGTGAACTCAGCTGAGTCACCTGGTGACACCAATTTCTAGGTTTTTACTAATGATACTCTCTGCTTGATCCTTCATATTTGGACAGTTGTCCACCTGTAAACATGCTACCTTGCAAAACCTACTGGTGACATAAACCTCAGAGGGGTTCAAACACCATTTAGAATTTCCATCCCATCCTCCACAGTCCCGTTTCTCCACCACACACCATGTTTCCCACATGGACCTTGACTGTGCTTCCTGATGGAGCACTCATGGTGCTACCACTCCTTTATGAAAAGTTTCCAGCTGCTTGGCTGCTGTGCCCCTCATAAAAATACATTCCAGAAAACAGCCTGCACGTCTGTGAAATCTGTTTCACTTGCACAGTAAGGCAACATGGGCCTGCATAAATGCAAGAAAACAACTATCACATTTTTTCTAGCACATGCTTGGGTTGAAAATCCTGGCTTACTCTGTTACATTTACGAGGCTGCATTTCTCCAATGGATTTTATGGGTGCTTTTGAAAATGATACTGCATCTTATGTGGTCTCTGAATCACTAGCAGAAAGTACAGGGACAAACTTCACATAAGCAGGTGAAAATCTTTCAATAATGTAACTGTAAATACCAGTCATGAGGAATGATTGAGGCTGAACCTTAGGTTGAAATTTTGGTTTTGAGGTAGAATACCCATCCAACCTCCCCTGGCCCTGCCCTACTCACAGTTTTCAGCAGCTGCTGGTTCTGCCCTTGGCTGAAAGTGGCAAGGTTCCAGGCTTTGATTCCTCTTCCTCCTCCCACTCCCACTGCAGACAGGATGAGTTTTGAATGCAGCTTTGACCTCTTAAGATTAGTCAGACAGAGATGCCTTTTCCTAGTGTTCACCACCCAGAGATGTTTATTTTTTGAGAAGTTTTTTGAAAGCTTGAGCTTTCATATCATCATTTAGAAAGGGCAAAGATACTATGAGAGCTATCAACAAGTACTTAGCAATCTCCACATCTATCAGCCCACCACCAGCAGCCAGCCAGGCTGAGGCAGAGGAGCTGGCCTAGCTTCCAAAGGAGTAACTTGGGCCAGCAACTTTGGATGGGGAAAGAGCTGCACGTGGGTTTGTATGGTAACTGCTTGCTCTTATTGGAAAAGTTATCCTCTGGTCCACTCTATTTATTTCTAGAGATTAGTGATGAATCAGCTGAAGCTAAATACACATATTTTGCAGCCTTTCCTTCCTTGCCCTGCATGTTCTGTTGATGGAAAGAAAGCAGCAGCAACAAAGGTCATTCATCACTAGATGTGTCATCAAGCGCAATGGAACAAGGTCTTTTATTGTTCTTATTCTTTTAAACTTTTTCAAAACCTTTTTGCTAAAGTTTTTGAAAGGCTTCAAACTGTCCTTTAAATTGCACATCTAAGAGAGGGAGTCCAGAGTTCACCTAACAAATGTTGTTTTGCAGCTTTGTAAAAAGACACTGCAAATTTATTTCGCTAAAATAACTAAAAACACTGGTTTCTGTTGTTCCATGTGATCCTATAAGTTGATGAAGAGTGGCTACACAGGAGGGTGTAGATAGATATTTTTCATTAAAGTTAATAGTGAATTTGAGAACAATTTGTCCAGATACTAGAATGCCAGCTAAAAATAAATTTCATTGTGGAAAAAGCACTATGCCCATCTTCCTCTCTGAAATTGCTTTATTAGAAATTGCAAAAAGACAGCCCCATCATCACCCATGGATAATTTCCCTGCCTGCAGCACAGACGTGGCTCTGTGGGCCAGTCCCTTTAAAGGGCTTGGGGAAAGACAGTAAGGTATGTGCCTTCCCAAAATGGGAAAAGCTCTGTTTCTAAGCCAGCAATCCCAATGCTGAGGATCGGTTGAGCAGGTAGAGCTCAGAAAAGGATCTAACTGGAAAACAGAATAAGCTCAGCTGTGGGTCTGACCACAGGGATGGGCTGAGATAGCAGTTCTGCATTTCTGCCCAGGAAGGATCTGTCCTAGAACACTTTCCCAAAAAAAATTGGTACTCATGTCTTTGTTTGTAGAGACCCAAGCAGGGCATTTTTACAAAATCTAGAAGAAAACATTTGCCCAGACACAGCCCCTTAGATACTTTTGTAATGACTGAACAAGTCCCTATGGAAATGGTAGGGGAAGTCTGACTCTCTGCCCCACATCTCCCACAGGAATGAATTATGCTCCACCTAAAATTTGGGCCAACAACCATATTAAGCAGCCACTGCATGTATATACAAGCAGTAATACAGAAACATCCAGTTTGAGACAGGAGCAAATCTCCAGCTTCACTCACCTTGTGAGGCTGTAGTCAGGCTTCCTTTGCTGTGCTTGCTCCGGTACATCTCCACACAGCCTCAGTACAAAATGAACTGTACTCAAGCCATCCCCTGTTGCTGGTTTTCCAATTTGCCCTTAAAAAAACCCCTGTCAATGATGGGGTTGGTCTGATCTCCATAGGCAATTTCTTCTAGGGCTCAACTAATTTCCCTAATTACAGGGTGGAAGCCAAGAAACACTGGGTGGCCTTGAGTCACTAAACTGCAAGAAATCCCAGGCATCTGAGAAGATTTCATCCTAAAAAGACATAGAACAGGTGGGATCTTTTCTGTTAATGGCAGGAAAGTGGGCAAAGAGCTGCTGCTTTCTTCTTCAGAGAGGAAGGCCTTACCTTCAGCAGTGGGCATGTTATGGGGAGAAAGCAAGGTCCCTGCCTGCCAGTGGGAATGCTGTCCTGGGGTGCTTGGCCCAGGAATTTGAAATCACAGGCACAAATCCATACATCCTAGCCAAATGTATTATATATCAAATTAGATATTACACAGAGATACTAATAACTCAGGTGTAAACCAATAGCATCTACATATATATACCCTTGTTATTTTAAAGTTTAGTTCTTTACATATTTTATATGAGTCTTCCAGATACAAATATAGTTTCATATTTCTTTACTTGTGAGCTTGGCAAACCTTAGAGAAGACATTTCCTCTAACAGAACAAATTAAAGCAAGTCTAAAACAAGCCAGTTACTGCTCAACAGCCTGGGTGCCTGCCAGCAAGAAACAAATTGATGAATATTTAGCTGTGTCAGTAACAGAGAACTGCAAATTCTCAGGAAACTTTTTTTTTTTGTAGGTTTTTTTTTTCCCCTGGTGATGTCAGCTTTACAATAGTAAAACCAAAGGTAGAGCTGGCTGAAGTTATCAGCATTGCAGGGTGTTTACAGGGCAGAGCATAGGGGCAGAGATGATTACATCTCCCAAGGCTGGGAAAGGCTGGGAAAAATCCACAGGCAAAGCAATACATCCAACTTGCTCTCCTCCTCCTCATCCCACAGGTGAACCCATGCTCAGCTTGGCAGTACCAAATGCAGGGACCCAGTGGTGTGATGTCCATAGCTCTGGAGTCTTCCATACAAATGCTCATGCTGATGTAGATCACAAGTGAGTAGCTTTCCAGGCAGAAGGATGATTGCTTCACCTCTGTAATCCCTGCAGAAGGGCCTGTTTCTTGACATGGGCACTAGAAGGACCTTCTAATATGTCAGGCTTTTCACTGTTATTTCCAAAAAGCCTTATGAGGTAGAAATATGGGTTTGAAATACAGTGCTAGGATATGGAGAGCTTTAAACTCAAAATTATGGGTTGGGTCACTAGCTAGAATTTAATGAAGAAATGAGGGATTTTGAAGAGCTGAAGATAGCAATGTGCTCTGTGTAGGGAGGGAAAGAGCAAAGCCCAAGCTGAGCATCAATTCTTCACTGTTGATATATGTGCTAATTGGTAACATCCACTTTTTATCTAATCAAGAAAGTGTGTATATATGTGCCATGGAAAATAAAAATTGATTGTTCCCTTCTATGGTGACAAACACTGTGGCATGGTGTGCAGTGGCTGAGCTCAGCCTATTCCCACCTCTTGGGAATACTGGAGTAGGGGTCACTGTCCCTAAGAGACTGCTCCTCTCATGAACATCCGTATTTGGACAAGGAGAATATGCAGCAAACATCACTTGCCACCATTAATAAAGGCTCTCAGTGTCTTAAAATAGCAAGAAGACCTTTTTTAATCCAGAAATGCTATATTCAGCTGGAGATAATTTGATGGTAAATTACACTCTGACAAAGAAGAGTTAATCACTGACCTCAAAATTAGCTGTTGCCTAGGTACCTCTGGTCAGGCTGTGTTGACATTTATGTTGTGCAAACAGAATGCAGTACCAAGCACTCAGATGTATATTCAGGCCTTTAAAAGTGGCTAGTTTTCCAAAGTGTGATGTGGTGCCTGGGACTGTGAGTTTAATGGTGGAAATGTTGATGCCAAGTGGATATCATTCATATCATTCTATGGGAGCTCCTGCAGATGCAGTTTCAGAAACATTGTTAAAACTCAAAAACCCCCCCAACAAACAATTAAACAAAAAACCCAAACCCAAAAAACTCCTCCACAGCATGCTTTGTTGGAGACGAGCCATCCTGGTTAAAAAAAAAATGTGCAGGCATCTTTACCAGCTAAGAATCATACACTGGGAACCTAAGTAATGTCATAAGCATGGCTTCTCAGAAGACACACCACTCTAGGCAATTTTTCTTTCCCTCTGTTATGGGATCAGACACCTCTATGGGATGGAACCAACACCTCTGTGCAGAAAAATACACTTGGATTTCTCCAAAGTGTGTGATTTGCGTGACATTAGGGATTTTTGTGACGTGTCATTAGCAAGGTGTACGGGGTCAAAAACTGACTGGCTGTCAGATTGCAGCGAGTGGCTGTAGGGGAGGAATCAAAGCTTGTGCTTTCAATGATGTCTCCTAACTATTATTACTGTTGTTGTTGCTATTTTCTAATCACCTGGCAGGCAGTAGTGGTGGTCAAAGCAGATGGTTCCTCACCACCAGGCCTTTGGTGCCATGGCACCTTTAGAATCGTGCCCATTGGTTTTGTGCCCCTTTGCCATCCAGTGAGGGGACTCTGATTCGAAAGCACAGTCAGTTCAGGAGGAAACCCTGTTTGTCATGGGAGAGTGTGATTTTGGGATCCTTGGCTGCCCTGCAAGCCTTTGCTCCTTGGGTGGGTCGGGGGGCCTGGGGTTTTTCTCCCTCAGGCCCATGGATCACTGGGAGGTGTTGAAGGAGCCGATGCTCAGCCCTGCCTGCTCCTGCCACCCTGCCAGCCCACTGCTCATCTCCTTGGGAACCAGCCCCAGGCACAGGCTGATGTGCCAGGTGGGGCTTGCTAATATTAGGTGTGAAGATTGGCTCATTTGCAAGCTGGGAAAAGATCGACAATTCCTGATTTGCGCTTCCCAGCCTCAGGAGCTCCAGCCAAATTTTTTTGCAATCTGCTTTGGGAAAAAAACCCCAAAGTTTTAGAGGATAAATCCAAAGGTCTGCTCTGGTCTTAGCCATAGCACCTACTTCTGCTGCACACTCTTCAGTCAATAGTGTGTGTTCCCATAGCAACAGGAGGAATTAATTTAATGACATTATTAGGCCTTATTTACATGCATGCACACACACACCTGAATGCCATGCATACAGAAAGAGAATGAGAGAGTCCTATTCTTCAGGAAGATCCCTATGAGAAGTCAATCCATTATGTGAGGTCCAGAGTGATTGCAAGATCCTGATTTTTCACTTTAGAGGCACAAACCCAAAAGCTGACTGACCAGCCAAAAAAAATTCAGCAGCATAGCCCCACAACACTATGCACACTTGCTATGAGGTATCCAATCTCATAGCAGTGATGCAGCTGGGAGTGGGGATACCACCAGTGGAGGCTGGAAGACCCCCCTTTCATTGTCCACCCCTCAGTGCCACCTCTCACCAGGCAGGTGGTGCCAGAAGGGAAGCAGAGCCCCTCTCCCTGTGTGCTCCCTGCAGAGGAGTGGATTTGTGGCAACATTTCTGTCCCATATACATTTCCTTTGCACTGTGGGAGGATGCTGCACACCAAACTTCACTGTGTTTTTCCTCCTTCATCCCAGACCCTGGGGCTTTTGGACAACCTCTGTATCATCAAACATGAGTCAGCGATTTCCATAAGCCCTGAAGCTCTTCTTGTTTATTGACCTTCTGCTATTTGCAGTTACACATTAGCCAAGTAAACTTCAGAGAGAGCTTCACTTCTCTTTGCATTTCAAAACACTGGCACTTTACATTAAGGTATCGCACAAAAATTTGTTAATTGAGGGAAAGGAAACACCATTTATGCTCAGATACCATTCTCAAATGTTTAGTAACTTTGGTATTTAAACTAAGTATTTCAGAAAACCTTGTTGTGAATTCCTCGTGGGAGTCAAAAGAAGTAAAAACCCAGTTACTTTGTAAGAGCTCTCCAAAAATGATGCTTGCTATCTTCTTGACATTTAAAATGCTAATATGGCTTTTGCTTTTGTTTATTATCTAAAGGTGTAGAAATATTTATTTTTAAATGCCCAAAGGTTTAGCATTATCTCTAGTTAAAGTTATTTTATAGACCATCAAGATCAGACAACATTCTAGATTAATTTGGATTTCTTAATTTGAAAAAAAATTATCTTTGTTAATTTATCTGAAAGTATTCAATGCAACTTTAGAGATGAGCCAGTCCTGCATTCCCATACATCCCCACGGCATGACCAGCTGCTGCCCTGCTCTGTGGGTGGGGGAAGATTCCAGGTCTGGGTTGAAAAAGACAGGAAACTGATTTCCAGGGAGGCATCTCTTAGTGGATTTGTAATTACATCCTTTTTGTTGGTTTTGAGTTCATGTACAGTGTCAAAAGTAAGCACAAGCCTTTTTTTGTGCACTGATAGCCTTCTAATGGTGTTTTCTTTGTTGGTTATATCTCACCTTCCTCTAACAATACTCGCTGTTAAGCCACAATTTTGTTACTCTAACCAGTAAGTGATCTAACTGATCTAATCTGTAATTGTGAGGATACCTGCCTCTAGTATGGCCCTGAACATTATCAGAGTTGCCAGTCCAATGCTGCTCTCCTGGGTTGCATTAGATGCTCCATTTCTAACAAACAACTTCATTTTTATTCCTTTCCTGGGCAGCACCATGGACTTTTAAAAAATCCTGGAAGTGAACAGCTGAGTGACTGTAGAGGATAGTTGATGAGCAAGAGGAGGAATGTGATGCAAAGGTGACTGGCACAGAAAACCTTCTGTTTGCTTGGGCACATGGTTTTTTACCCAATTGGACCTCTCCAAATGCAGGAGCTGTTTCTCTACAGCCTGTTGCAGATGGACAACCAGTGCACCCCTGTGCAGGGATTTAATCCTTCCCTCATAACTCATTGCCTTTGTTCTTATCAGAGGAGTGAAAGAGTGACAGGAGCCACTGGCTCACCCCCACCACCCTCACTGTGGTGAGAGGGGAGCCTGTGCTGTGCTGCCCTGTGCTTTCAAGGCATTGCCTGAAATTCTGGCATGGGGATGTCTTGATTTCCATCTGGGCAGCAGATGTCAAGAGGCAGAAAACCTCCATACATGCTCTCCCATTGCCTGCTCCCAGACCTCCCCTGGCTTCTTTGTGCCACCAAGTTTCCACAGATCACACCTCAGCCATTTGCAAAGCTCTGCAGAAAATCAAGATCTGAAAGCATTGCTGCTTAAGAAATCAAAGTTATTTCAGATTGTATTGTGGGGAAGGAAGCAGAGATGTGGAATTTGTTTGGACACAGAAGGAACTTCTTAAACTAACTCTGCTGTACCAGTAGGCCCCACACAGGTACCACCACCTTAATCACATTGTGAAGGTGTGGACTTGAAACCTCTAAACCACTTATGGTTTTAAAATTCAAGCCCCAGATTGCAGACTCAGAAGTGTTAATAAACTATTTGCTTGTTCTGGGTGAGTGGAAATAATGGCCAATTTTTTTTTTAACACAGAAGCAGACACAAGCTCATCAGTTTTGCAGGTCAACACCATGGATGCCACCTATCCAAGCAGGTACACAGGGGCACAGAGGTGGAACAGAGCTTTTGGCTATCCCAGGGCAGGTTTTCCAGTGGGTTTTAGTCTTGCTGCATGACATGGTCACCAAGTAGTGCAGCACTGGCTGCACCAGGAGGGGAACTGCAAATCCTCACTCAAGAACACCTGTGAAAAACCAGCCTGCCCCAGCTATGGCTGCAACACCCTCATCTCCTGAGGCAGGGAGTCAAGATACTGAGGCAGAAAAGAAGGAACCCTCTTCATCAAAGCACTGGATATAAATTTGCCTTTATTTTGGTCACTTCCCCCACCTGCTGTTATGCTTTTTGTCCTGTCTAAATTGAGATTTCATACTTGGAATTCATCCATGCTCCAAAAATATCCAGATACAGAGTGAAAGGCACTGGGTGAGTCACCAAAAATCCGAGCTAAAGAATTTAGGAATGCATTTTAATTGCTATTAGCATTAATTTAATGTTAAATACAGTGCCTTTCATTGCACAGTCATTTATTTTTAGCACCAAAACATACAAAATACTCTTTTGGAGTACTTGACTGCTAACATATGCAAAATTGAAAAGGAAGACTGAATTGCAACCAACATGATATAGTTTATGATGTTATCAATTCCTAAATATGTTTGAGTCTCACAAAGTCATAGGCAGGGCACCTGAAAAACTCAGAAAATTAAGCTGCTGAACATCAAGAATTGAGGACATCAGTACTCAGAAATAAACTCAGTTCCTGGTGAATATGAGGCAGCGTACTGTGAAAAAGCAAAGCTGCTGAGTTTTAAAAAGCTGTTTGCAGGTCACTTTTAAAAAACAGCTCTGGTCATGCCTATTTCCAAAAAATCTACTTTTGAACCTGATGGCTTAGCAAATAATCATCTCATATCAAATATCCCTTTCAAAGCCTTAATGCTGGAACATGCAGTGCTGATATGGCTCAACATAAGCACTTAAATAAAGACTATTATTTCCAAGTCTATGATATTTAAAAAAAAAAGCATCAATAGGGTAGCTGAGTTCAAAAGATGCTGAATAAACTTATTAAATGCTGATTCTGGTCCTCTTTTGCCTTCTATTAGATAGCTGCAAGTCTGTTAGTCCCTCCCTGCTGTAACAGTGCTGACAGCACCTTCCTCAACAGGCCTTTAGTGGTAACCCTGCCTCATTTCCAAGGATGCCAGTGCACCCCCTTCTCTGACAGTGCCAGGGCAGTGCTTTAAGAACAAGGCTTCAAAATCAATTCACACAATCAGCTTGGAAAAATATCCATCTTTTGTGGTCTAGTCCATCACTTCAATGCAGGTGAAATTTTGATCAGTTGCTTGATCCCCTGTTAAGAAATAAAAAATAAGGAGAATCCTCGTGATATTGTCCTTTCATCTATTTGCTGCAGTCAGCAGCAGCTGCAGAGGTTTTCTTTGATGCTTCCATCCTTTGAAGCTCTCACTGCACACTGTGCATTGCGTTTAGTGCCTTTGAGGTCTGCACCTGGCAGTGCTCCTGCCTCTTTATGTGGAAAATCACCCCCAGAAATACTTGCATGGTGTTCGGGGAACCCAACCCATGCCAAATGCAGCTGTTGTTGGCCTGGACATTTCTTCTAATGGTCAAAATAGTCAAATTCCCTTCCTCCATTTGAAAGGGATTCAAAACAGTGTATGAAGAAAAATATACTCACTGGCCTGGCCATCAGGACCATGGTGTGGATCTTTGGAGTTCAGATGGATTTTGGCCTTCTCTGTAGTTATCTTCAAGTTACTTTCAGTCAGTTTGGGAGCAAGTACACTGATTTCAGTCTGCTGGATTTAGGTCAAAGAGCAGCCTATTATATTGAAATCAGTATAATTGCTTGGACATAAAGGTGGTCAGAGGAGGATAAAGGAGACAGAAGTCCCCCATTGCTGGTTTGGTTTCATTCTCTCCCCTCTCCCGAATATTTTGAAATACTTATGACTGAAGGACACAGCTGAGTTCTTTCTGTGCCTTGCAGGGAGGAGAGGGAGAGGGCTCAGCCCAGGAGGCTGCCAAGTGCTCTGGCCTTCCATCAACAGAGCACTTAAGGGCATGCTTGTTTGTAGGTATTTAGGCAGCACCATTGACAGAAATATCCATAGTACAGAGCCCTCAGTATCCAAATCAAGGCTACGTGACACGTGGGAGATCTTAAAATGGCTTTTCTTTCCTTTTCCAGCAATGGTGTGGGACTCACCCAAATGAACAAACAGAACCCTCCCATTGAAAGGCTGCCCATCTGGCTCCTCTCCTAAAGTGCTAGGACAAACAAGGGTTTATCTAGTTTGGATTATAATTATATAAACACATTAAAAAACTTATTATATTACAGCATAGTGCAGGATAGTGTATTGCAGTACAGCATAAATATAATATCTAATATGTATATGATATTATATATCTAATGTGTATATAAAGGGTGGACCCTGTCTCCCTTGTGGCAGACAGTGACATACATTGAAGCAACAACATGAAAACAAAAGCAACTCCTGAATTTCTTGCTGCCATATCTTGAATTTCTGTCCTGCCATAAAAAATTCAGCCCAAAGAGTGAAATTCAGCAAAGCCATAGTAACCAAAATCAGGATTCTGGTCAGGGAAGCACAATGAATGTCACTGCCACCTACACTGCTGCTGAGAAGACAGCTGGAAACACAACCACAGTCTGAGATGCATGTGCCTCTGACTGTTTCATAAATCTGCACAATCCTGGGATACATTTCAGAAGAAGCTGCACAGGGACTGTGACAGGTTGTATGCTGTGGTAATTATAATGCCTGTGTGCACTGTGTACAATGGATGATGGATAAAGTGTCACAGATTCTGCAGGATAAACACTCTAAAATAAGCACATTTTCAGCTCAAAATAAGTGAAAGATAAGCCAAACCACTTCAAATTCAAACCAAATGCAGGTCAGTATTTTCCTATTGGGTAATCTTAAAAATAGATGCAATTTCTGTCATTAACTCTTGATGATTCATCCTTAACCTGGACTATTTCTCCTGGGTTCTACTGACATTTCCCACAGCAGTGGCTTGGCTCTGCCCTGGACACCAGTTGCCCAGCAAAGGCCACTCTATCACCCCCCTCCTCAGGTGGACAGGGGAGAGAGAATATAGCAAAGAGCTCATGAATTAAGGACAGGGATACTTCAGTGTGCCCCAGAATCTGCCTTCCCCAGCAGCACATCCCAGGGGCACGAGGCTAGCACTGCTTGACAGGGAGATAGAGAACAGCAGGGAGATGTTAGGACAAAAGAGTGTAAATATGTGAGTGAAAGCAAGTGAGTTGTTAACACCAGGCAGATGAGAAGAAGACATGGTGAAAAAAGGAAGGGGAGAACAATTATACCACAGTCCCACTGGAAACTGAAAAACAAAAAGTCCCCAGACTTGGGGCCCCTGTGTTAGAGGATGTCAGGGAAACATGTATTTCACACTCTCCTTGTGTTTAGTTGGTACAGAAGGTCACACCTTGCAGCACTGCTGGTTGCTGTGTGGTCTGAAGCAATAAAGACCAGGGCCATGGACCCACTGACTTAGTGCTAGCCATGGACCACCTGAACAGACTCTCAAAATTACAGTCTGAAAGTCAACAAAATTTCCAGTTGTCAATTGAGGGAGAAGATGCGGCTTTCTTTCACCCTGCCATGAAAGGCAGTGCCTGCAGCCACAGCACCAGGACTCTGGGTAATTGCTTTTGCTTCCTTCTGGTTCTCACATGGGCTTTCTTCCCTGCCTACATCCCCATCTAGGAATGGTGGCTTTGGTATCTAGCCACTGTGCTCTGCCCAGATGAGCACAGAAAATATATCGTTTTCATATGGCAAGGTAGGAAGAAAAGAACAAGGTGGGAAAGCAAGTGCACAGAAAGCAATGACTGAAGAGCTGTGAGTCTGGCCAGGGAAGAGGCCACTTCTTCTAAAAATACCTTTCTGATGGAAATTGATTTTATTGGTTGCATTTCCTAGGAAACTAAGTAAATGAAAGATAGGCTTTGTAATGTATTCTTTCAGTTATTCTTGCCTAACATAGGTTGAAAACAATACTTTTGCTGCCAGCAGAAGACATTTACAGTCTGCAGAATCTTTTGGGTGTCACTGGAATGATGCCTCCGGTTAAACTGTAAACGTGCTGCTGTAAAATGTGAGGAAAATACTGTGCATATACAGTATGGCCTAATTCTATCCATGTATCACAGGTTTTAGAAAGTTTTTATGCTCACATTTTAAACCTGATGCTATTTCCACTGAACTCAAAGTGGTATTCCCACAAAGCTCCATGTGAGAAAGACTTGGTACTAGATATCAGTGTCCTTGCAAGTGAGTTTTTCATGATGAGGCAGAGACCAAGCAATGTGTGCACTTTCTTTTTGCCACTGGGTTTCCAGAGTTAAAACTCCATCATAGCCTTTGTAGCTGCAACCTCCCTTTGTGTTGGTGTCATTTGAAATGAAGAATGTTCTGCCCAAACTAAAGCTAGAGCAACAGTTTTTAGGCATGTTAAAGCAAGCAGCAAGTCTCCAAACCCCCCTAGAGGTTATTGGAAGACTATCTGAAAGGGAGACCATGGAGTGTAGCATGCCAGCATGAGCAAACTACAAAGCAGAGGAGAGAAAAAGGAATGAGGGATTGAGGAAGGGACAGTGAGTGTGAGGAAGCTTAACAGCCATGCTGGCAAGAAGCAGACTGTCAGCAAAGAGGATGTTTACAGTCTTGAAGTCAGGATTCAAAGAGCAAGTGGCTGGCATGAGTCTGCACTACAGCCCCTTGAGGTAGGGTAAGGCTGAGAATACAGAACACCAGGAGCAGTTCTCAGCATAGATGAGAACTGGAGACTTCCTGCTCCTGCTCATGCAGTTGATGAGTTACAAACAGGACAATGTGCAAAATGACCCTAAGCAAATGTATGTTTTAAAATCATAGCACTGAAAAACATTGGCAATTTTTTTTTAATCAGTAACAAAAAAGGAACTGAGAAAAAGAGAAATATTCATTACATACAAATATCAAAGCTCATTAGTTTCCTTATAGGGGTGTTGTGATTGCTCCATAATTAGAAGCTAAAAAACATCGTATGCTTATGAGGAATGCAACTGTATCCTTCCCAGAGTTATAGCACTTACACTGAGGATAAATATTTTTCAGGGGATTTACAGACTGAGCTAATAATCAGCTCAGGGTAAACAGTTTCTTTGAAAAAATTCATACAGTACCAAACCCTTTGTAATACTGACAGTGCTTTAATTATATTTTTATTTTGCACTGGAAGACTTATGCTCCAACAGAAAATAACACAGTTCGGCTTCAGGGAATTCTGTGGGAAAAGTGATGCTCTTTCAAAATGCCTCCCACTTCCTGCTGTGACCAAACACAAGCTGGCCCATCTCTGTTGCCTGTCCCTGTGCTGGCACACAGCTGTGCAGAGATGCTCAGCCTGGAACACGCTCCTATCATTGAGAATACAGGCGGGGGCTGGGAATGTTTTCCCGTTGTCTGCGGGAGAGGAGAAGCCGGCTCCCTGCGAGAGCACGGCGGTGAAGAGCTGTCGGAGATTTCAGGGGACAATAGGAGAGAACTGAGACAATTGTGGGGGACAAGCCTTTGATAAAGGGGGAGAAAGAGACACTTCGTGCTTATGTCTCCTCAGGGTTTTCCTGAATAGCCTCTCCTCTTATAAGGAAGTGATGAAGTGGCCCTAGAAGGGTATTTTGGGACCGCACCCTTGGACCTCGCTGCAATTTCAGTCAGTGACAAACTGTTGAAAGCACGGAAAGGATTTTAGCTGCCTTTATGAACTGCAACCTCTATTCCTACAAACACAGCTAATAGCCAAGTCACTGAAAAATAAAAAAAAAAATTAAAAGAAGGAAAATATCAGGGGATATAATCAGAGACATCTAGTTCCAAATCAGCCCAAATGTGCAGTCCAGAAAAAACAATGAAGGAACAAACTAACGCCTAGAAGGAGAATGAGCAAGAAACACATCCTTGACTAAATTTTTCAGCTTCACATTTGCAACTACATACCTGGAAGGTGAAGAGATGTTTTGTGATTGCTCAGAGCAGGAATTGTGACCCTGTGCTCAGACCCATGATACTGCAGATGTGCAGAAGGATCGATAAAATCAACAACGGAACGATATGCAGAGTGAAAACAGGCAAAACCCTGTGTATCTAAGTTATAAGAACAGAAATCTAAAGGGGACATCTGCAAAAACAACTAACCAATGCAGTATTTGTGCTACCATCATATGCTCTGCATTTAATAAATGGGAGTATAATAATTCACCAACATCTAATAAATGGAGGAGATGAGTGGTGATGATTAAAACAGACCAACAGATTCAGTGATCTGGGATCTTAGTATACTGAACATTCAAAGACTTAATACTGAACATGCAAAAGCAGGATACATGAGGTAGATAAGGGTCAGGCAGTATTCATACGGCAGATGAGTGAAGATTCCAAATTGTGACCAATCACTTCTGACAAAAAAGGCAAGTAACTCATCTTCAAGTGAATGACACTTACCTGAGCTTCAGGCAGAGTGAAGCTCTCTCAGGAACTTCCCCATATGGCTTTTGCTCAGCAGGCTGCAGTGCAAACACTATCCAAAACCAGCATTTGTAGGGAAAGAGTTTATTGAGTGGGAAGTGGATAATGCTGTGGAGTCCCTAATGGTATAAATGTTACTGGAGAAGACATTCCATAACATAATGTTCGCCAGAGATTCAAGCCAAGGCAGCAGATGGAGAACATGCTGTCAGCAGGCAGAGGAGAAAAAGAGCTAAGCTTTGTGAGCCCCAGGGGAGTTAAGGAGAGCCGGTCCCTGCATGAGGCTCCTGACATAGGCAGAGAGGTCACCATGACCCATCAGCAATGCAGACAGACAAAATCCTCTTTTGTTCAAAGCCAGTGATGATTGACAAGCTTCTCTAACCCTGAGCAGCCTGTTCTCTGGCCTGGCTGGTGAGTCAGAAGTCCTGTCTACCCCTGCCAACACAGGGTAGCCCTGAGGTGGCACACGCCCTTATTTTAGATATGCCCTGTACCAGAGGAGTACCTAGTTGTGTCAGGATTAGATGAGACAGAGACTAAAGCCATAAAATCCTTTTGCAAGGGACCTTATAATGTAGCCGTTTACTTATCTCACAGCTCTGCCAGTTTTTATAAAGGCTACCAAAGGACTCATCTAATTTTAGTTTTTTAAGTGCAGGTGTTTTGGCTAAGCCATTGGTGTACGTTCCTCCAAGGAAGCACAATGGGGAGAAATAAACTCCTGCAGAGAGGTAACTTCTCATCCCCCAAGAGAGGTGATCTGACTGGAAGCCCTTCTCTCTGTTTATAGCCTACCTGGCTTTGATGCCACTCCCACCAGGTAAGGGGGAATTCAATCCCCCTTGTAGATGGTGCTACAAACCAGCCTACATCTCCAGAAAGCTGCTCTGTAGGTTTTGTGCAACACTTAGCAGGATGTGCCTGCCAGATCAAAATCTGATCCCCTACGTAGTATGTCCAGGACACAGCCCCCTCTCCTATGACACCCCAGAAGTGGAAAGCAGTGAAATGAGACTGAAGCCTTGGGGGAAGCCCTGTGTGCACGACTTGGTTACAACAGCATGTCCTGAGGACATTGCACAGGGCCAGCTGGAGACAGTTGTTAATGAGAATCCTGGTACACAGAGAATGAGAAATGTGACCTTTGGAAATTCAAATCAGGCTTGGCACATGTGTCTTCCAAATGACTGCTGTGACTCCCGTCAGGGCTCATGTGGATATGGGGTATGTCTCAATGGCAGGCTCGCTGCTTGTTTTCCACGTGCTGTGACCCAGCCTCCTCCCTGCCACAGCAGCACAAGCCCTCTGCTCCACGTGTCCCTGAGCATGTCGGGCCACGCTCACACACTGAGCTGGGCTCTGCCACTCCGGGAGCTCCGGCTCTGCGCCCTCCACCTGCCCACCCGGCCGGCAATGTGAGAGCGAGCGCTGTGCGTGTGCCCAGGTGCGTGCACAGCTCTTCTGCAGTTCCTAGCAACTAAACTGCAGCCTCCCCACCAATCTACTCCTCCCTGTGCATCAGCTTGCTTGTTCAAATATACCTCACTGGCGTCCAACCCTCTCTTTTCAGCCAGACGGCTCCAGCTCTTCCCTTATTTGCCCTTTTCCTTTCCCCTTGCCTCACTGAGATGCATTTCAGCTCTTGCTCACTCCTGGTATCAAGCCACTGTAAAGGACTGCGATTTTTGTGGAAAGAAGGGAGACCAGAAGGAAAAACACATAAACACCTCCTGTAGGACTTACTGCAGAAAGGTTATCAGAGTATCTGGGGAAAGGGGTTTTCTACCAGGTAACTGGTCTAACTCTTCCTTAAAATCCTGCCTCTCTTAGGGAAGGTTTTACTGAGTGAACCCTCTCTTGCTAAGAAGGGAGTTCATCAGCCTGCAAAATACCCTTGCAAGCTGTGGAGGAGAAAAATTTAAAAATCCCTCAAAATATAGTGTAGAACCTTAAACCCAGCATCAGGTTTCATACCTTAGATTTGCAAACATCTGAGTCAATTATCCAATAGTCTGATCTGGGGAAAACCCAGGAAGAGGGTGGCACAGGGTATTTAATTTTATTAAGGGAGAAGTCATTACGGAAGTTCTGGCCTGCGGAGAATGTCTCCATGCAAGGTTTAAGTTTGATTGAGATTCAAAATCTTACCACTTTCTTTAGTTTCTCCTTTTATTTTCTCCTCTTTACATAATTCACATTGTATTTCCAGGGAAGTAGGTAGGAAATCTGACAAGTTAGGAAAAGTTGCATTGTCTCATTGATGGCAACTTGGAATACATCTGTAATAAAACAAGCAAGACAGCGTATTACAACTACAGAGTTCTGCTTCAGGAAATGAAAACTCCAAAAGGAGGAGATGGATATAGTGGGAAAACTACTACTTGTGGCACAGTTACATGTGAGAAAAAGGATTCTGAACCACAGATGCTGAAGAAATCAAACACTACCAAAAAATCAGAAGAAAAAGAAGGGAAATAAACAAAAGATAACCCCTACAGAAAAAAAGAAAAAGAAAAAAAAATTTAAAAAGAAGTACCTGAGCTGTCAGGGAATACAAAATAACAGACCTATTTTAGGGCTACATCCGAATCTCTGGAAACGAGAGGTGGCTATTGCAGTGACTGAAAACCACACTGGGCTTTAGTGCTGGCAGCACAACTCACCTAGAATGGGGAAATGCAAATGGAGCATCAGAGATGGTTCATATCATGCTGTTGGCTGTCCTACCTTGATTACACTATCTCTCTATGCTACAAAGATGAATGTATTGAAAAAAAGGAATATAAATGTTCTAGTCAAATCTTGGATCATGCAAAGAGCATGCCTTTCAGGAGAAGCAATATGTAAGTTATTATGTAACTAAACATTGTTTAATGTATTATACTAAACATTGTTTTCATGCCTTTTCTCAGCACTCTCTTGCTTGGTTCCATTGGACAGATCAGCAGCTGCAATAGTGTTTTTTGTAGCAGGTAGATTTAAGAACTCCAGAAGGGGACTGCTGATTATCAATATTTGCAAGGGTTGTAATTTCAATGTATGATTTTTTTATTATTAATACTTTGCAACTTCATGCACTAGTTTCACATTACTTCTGCATCACCACCAAAAGGGACAACTTTAATTAGGTTTTTAAATATATACAAGACAGAGGGAGGCATTTGGAAGCCAAGCACATTGTATTTCTCCCTATCAGCCTCTAGGCAATCACTTGGATTGAAACTACACCAGCAAATGGAACACTCCTGTGTACCTACCTCAGTTTTACCCTCAGTGAACTGGACTTGTTCATGTAATTACTGATAGGGTGAAACTACTATGGAGAATGAAATGATCTCCTGAGTGAAGCTGGTATTTCCTCTGACTGTAAAACATGACTATTTGACAGGGCATATGCTTTGGAGTTCATACAAGTGAAATCTGTGAAAGTCAAGAGAACCTTCCTGGATGATGCAGAAAAATCTCAGAAAGTCAGTAACAAAACAAAGAGCTGCCACAAGTGTCACCCCCAAATCATACACAGCTCTTTTGCTTCTTCCTCCTGGCAGCTGTGTGAACATTGAAAGGTCCTATTTCAGGACCACAGATGAGTCCCTCTAGAAAATGAGAGGAAGAGAACAAAAAGTCAGTAGGTTTTGCAAGTGGACACAAGACTCACAAGGAGGGAAAACTACCGATGAAAATTGTGAAAGAGAACTGCTCCTGCAGTCACAGCACAAAGCTCAAGCTGTTGGACTGGCATCGAAATCCATTGGCACAGCAGTGACACAGAAATGACCAAATCAGTCCTAATTTCATATCTGTGCTTCCTGATTCCACAGGAAAAGAACCCAAAGTCATTATTTTCCAGGTGTACATTTTGGGTTGGTATTGCAATGTAACCTTTAAACACACTGAAACAAATGAAACATATTGCGGAAGAAAAATCAACACATTTCTCAAATATTTCTTTTGTCCATATGGTTTAAAGAGTGAAGAAGAGCACCATGTTACTCTTCAGAGCCAACACAGCCCACTCTTTTCATGTTTATTCTTATTTTACACACTTTTTCTTCTGCTTCTGAAAGGGAAATATATGCATCTATTAAGAACTTCTAACACTCTTGAGAACTGAACCTTATTATCCCAAGAATGGGATAAAGTAGGTGGATGCAGAGGCAGCACCTTGGGAGTCCTCTATCCAGCTGAACTTGTTAGATGAGTGATTGAGTGTATTTCTATTTTAAATAATAATTTATGTGCATTAGGCAGTAGGTCCACTCAGACTGTGAGTTTACTCATGGTTTACTCAAGCTGGGAGTCTTGCTTTGTGCATTGGACTCTTTTTTTCTTTAAACAAGCCTGCTGAAAGTTGACATTGGAATTTGGAAGCATTCTGAACAGCTGCTAAGGGTATGCTGATGCTAGATCACACAAACCATCACTGAGGTGTCATTCAGCTCTCAGAACTGCAAACCAATCTCCTTTCCTTGAGGAGTGTCTGAATTAATGAGGGCTGAACACATTTTCTCCTAGAGCTGTAAAATTATTACTATCCCTAAATTTTGCAACAACATCATTGGTTGCTGAAAAGGAAGTTTAATCTTTTGAGTTATCTGTGGGTAAGTGGTGCATTTTCAAGGGTAACTTTGTGAATTACCAGTATCTATAAACAAAAAAAGTAAGGCCTGTGATAGTCTAGAAAACATTCCTTGCAATAGTTTAAGTGCAGTAAGGAAAGTGTGTGTTTGTCTCACTAAGACACGAACTCCAGCTCTACATTTTTTCAAAGCAAGCATTTATTCCTTCTAATTACTTTCATACTGGGCAAAAGAATTCAGTACAGGTTTATTTTTCCAGAGGAAAAAAAAACATTGACAATTGCAATGAAGTATTATCTAAAGTGACAATTCATTCTTGCATCTCCTGAAATACAACCATTTGGCTGAAAACAATTAACAAAAGAGAATGAAATGCTTTGGTAACTCAAGGTTTCATGTTCTCATTGACTGCATGCAAGTCCTTCCCTGAGACACACAAACTTGTATCACAAGAAACCTTTTTTCCCTTTACCCACTGCATCTTTTCTTATACTGAATTACTGACAGAGGTGCAACTTACTGCATAAAATATTCAAAGATATGCAAACATGTTTGCAGCGAGCAGCCACAAATCTACAGTAGCTGCCTGGAAAGCAATTTACTGTGAACACAAACATGTTCTCTACATCTGTTACATGCAGTTGGCTGCATCCCTAAAACAGCTATTTAGCTATTCCAGAAAATTCTGAAACATGTTCTGTACAAGCCTGTGGAACAAAATGTTCTGTCAAGAATGCTGCTGATACTGTCCGTATTCTTCAAGGCAAAGGGCTACAAAGTGTTGGGAATTTTAGCTTGCAATTGCAAATAGCAGGCTTCCTCCCTTCCTTTTTATTTTAATTTAAAAAATATTTTACTCACAAGCCCAAAAGAACCTACTTGGACATCTGCTGCCTCTACCTCTCACCCTGCACAGGACATGATGTTCAGTCTTGCCTAAACCAACTCCTGCTTCCTCTTGCATGATCATCCCAGCTGATCCAATCACTTTTCCTGGAGGCTCCAGGCTTGATCCCAAAGGCATCTCACAGGAGCACAAACACAGGGATGGGAAGAGTATGCTTCAAAAGGATAATGCCTGTCATACAGAAAAATGACAGGATGGTTTAGCACTCTCCAGGTGTCTAAACCCAGTAATGTGAAGACCATTCCCTCATTTGCTGATGCAGTCATTATGGGGTTCTCTTCAGACTTGTACTAGAAACCTGTGATAATTAGTCACAAGCCATCTTCACCCTGCAGCATGTGGCACAGATTCTGTAGCTACCAGCAATAGTGAGATTAATTTTGACACATATTAGGGTTACAAAGTTTATGCAAATTTTGATTTTGACATAAGCCGCATATTTTTCACTTTTGCTTAAGAAAGCAGAAAATTGCAAGCATTCAATCACTCACTTTGCTAAAAACCTCAGGAAATACCAGAAAATGTTCTGCTGTAAAAGAAGATTGTTTTCTGTCACGGAAGAAAGAGGAAGAAAACTATTCTCTTCTGATTCTTGTGTACAAACCACTTCAGTTTTATTCGCAAACATAACAATGTAAGATATTAATACAAAAAACTAAAGATGCCATATTTTCTTTGCCACAAATTGCTACATATGCTCTAGTGATTCTGGGTGCTCTGATTATTCACTTAGTCTCTTAGGATACACTTTCAGCTAAAAAGATATTAAACAACCTTTTAAATCAGATATTAAACCACCTTTTCCCCTAAAGCATAATACAATAAATGGATACCAGTAAAGAATAATAAATAGAAAAGTTAGTAATAAATTCATTACTGCAAAAGAACAAAACTAGATTTCCTTCCTAAAATTATTTTTGTGACTTATCAGTCCAGTCAATTTGGCAGGAGAATCCGGCTTGGATTTACATGTATCTGTTTCGAATGTACTCTCTGTACATGAGGAAGTCATCTCTTCCCAGGGGCTGCATGTTTCCTCTTCCAGCCTGAATGTGTGCATGGAAAATCTCTATTGATTTCCTATCAGCTCTTGGAGGCTGGACTTCATAAATATTGTCTTGAGAAAAGGAAGAGATGGGTATTCTGGAAAAAAAACAAACACGCAGAATATTTGGAGCTTTAGGCAAAAAATTTCCACAGAGAGAGAGAGAAGTATTTATTTTCCTTGAAATATACAGAAGAGTCAATGAGAGGGCAAGTTCCCAGTAGATAATTCATTTACCTAGATTTTTATCACTACTGCAGACCTGCTAAGACCCAGCTTTCCAAGTAGGGTAATTAGGTAAGTTGTCATTAATCCCATTACAGAATATCTTCTCACTTCCCTTTGCCCTGCCCTCATTTCTTCATCCTTCCTCAGATCTGCTACGGTCAGTAAGTACCCCAGCTAAAGTAGATCTGTGCCATACATTATAGCAGATAAAAGAAAGACTTCATTGAGCTTCCACTTAGTAGCAATTATAACAAGTGATTATACTCTGAGCCAACACAGAGAAAGGATTAATTAGGTAAGAAATTTCCATCTAATTATCAGGAAGCAGACAATTTATTATAAGCAACAGCACTCAGATATTTTATGGAAATATTTTTAAAATCTTCTTCATCCAACAAATAACATATTTGAATCCTAACAGACACATATTTTTGGGCTCAAAGCTTCTCAGATAAGAAAGTAAAGTGGCAACCTACTGTCAAAGCTCACTATTTCATAAAGCAAAAATCAACCAGCTCAAATGCAGTGAAGATTCAGATATTAGCATCATTGCCATATTCTACAGAAGCCACAGTCATGACTCACTCCCTGTGTGTTTTTAAGTAGACAAGAAAGTTATTTTTATGCATAGAATCTCTTCTTTTGAAGGTAAAAAAACAAGTAAGAACTAGAACACTTAAGCAAAGGGAAAGCCCTTCTATAAATAAAATGCCCTAATAAACTCCTACTTGCATTATGGGCACAAACTAATGTTTGATACTGTTTCTAAATGAGGATCTCCATTAAAACTGTCAAAAAACTTTTGCTCCCTCATTTTGCAGCCTTTTATTTTAGTAAAATATATTGTATTTTGGATGTTTCATCATGTGACAGTTCATTAGTCTTAAAAAATTACTGCAGTGTGTCATGTAGGATATACTGTGCCAATATTCCAGTACAACTGGATTACGGTATAAAAAACAAGAAGGTTTCCAGATTAAAGTAATACTTTTCAATTCTATATTTCAACTTTGCATAGCCACACATTCATTTGATTTCTCTTTGATTGCAATGATAGAATTACTTATACAAGTATACTACTGAACTTGAGACAATAAAATCACTGGTCCCCCACAGAGTTTGGCAGCATACTCTAAAACTTAATTTTTTTCTCAACAATGTGATAGTTTCTTCTCATTATCACTTCTAATTTATTTAAGGTGGGTGTTTTCAGTAAAAAAACTGGTAAAAAACCTTAGTCTAGATGCTTTTAAACTAGATTGTTTTTCAAAGCATCCATAGTTTCTGCAGTACTTATTTAACCAGTGTAAAGCATCCAAGGTGAGACTCTAGCAATGGCATTTGACACTAGCACACTGTACTAACTTACCAATGTCACTATCTTTCAACAAAGGTGTCACTTAAACAAATATAACTGGTCTGTCTGGTCCACTAGCAAGTGGGCAATTAAGTAAAAGAGCAAAACAGAGCCATTACACTAAATTGATGCCTTCTCTAATTATTGATTTGTTTCTAAAGATATGACATTTCTGAAGCACTAATGACTCAAAAATCCTTTCCTTAGGTACAATGCAAGCTGGGCAGCAAAGTGCATTTGATTTTGAGCATTTAATAACCAAATCTCAATTTTCCTCCTTGCATCAACATGATAAAAATATATTGAAAGAACCACATGTTCATGAGTGCCAACTTTGATTAATAACCCTGTATTAAGCTGTAACTATTTGCAGAGTGCTAGTATTATCCATTCATTTAATTAAAAGTTATTTCTCTAACATATTCATGTAAAAATCTATTTTACTTAATAAGTTTAATATCTTATAATAGTCATGAAGGGAGAGCATGTTATTTATGACTTGGCTATCAGGTTTCCCTAGAGACTTGCAGCTTTATGGCCGCCCAGTAAAAATTATGTAGACAGGAACATAAGCTTTATGTCATGAAGGACAGCACCCTTGACACACAATTTTCAATTATTTTCATCCTACTTACGAGCAGGCTTCCTGGTGTTATGGTTTCACCAAGAGTATCATTGTCTCTACAGTAAAAGATACAGTTAAAACCTTCAGTTATAATGAGGATGTTCCATACTTCCAAGGAAAAGTTCATGGTGATGTAGATTAGCTCTCAGACATATAGCAGCCACCAGAAAGCCACTGCATTTGTTTCAACATTAATTAGTTCTCCTCAAGTCTCTGAAGTATATCTAAAAAGTAAGCAAAATCTACTTTTTCACCTTGTTTGAATCCTAAGCAAATATCCATAAAAATAATCAGAGGGCTAGAGTACCTCTCCTATGAAGACAGGCTGACAGAGTTGAGGTTGTTCAGCAGAGAGACGAGGAGGCTCCAGGGAGACCTTATAGAACTTCCAGTGCCTAAAGGGGGCTGAAGAGAGCTGCAGGGGGACTTTTTTAAAGGGCATGAAGTGATGGGACAAGGGGGGATGGCTTTTAACTGAAAGAAGACAGGTTTAATTTAGGCATTAGGAGGAAATCCTTCACTGTGGGGGCAGAGAGGCACTGCAACAGGTCACCCAGATAAGTTGTGTTTGCCCCATCCCTGGCAGTGTTCAAGGCCAGGCTGGATAGGGCTTTGAGCAACTTGGTCTAGTAGAAAGTGACCCTGCCCATGGCAGGGGGGTGGAGAACTGGATGGTCTTTAAGAGTCCTTCCAAAGCAACCTATGACCTGACCTGAAGACAGCTTGGACCCTGATGTGTGCACCAGCCACACTTTGGTGTAAGGATGGTATAAGGATGTTTAAGTGTGTTCACACTCTTCTTTTGTACTACAGGGAATCAAAACACTCAATTCACTTTTCAGGAGGGAATAAAGTTTCTTGTACTCCTAGATAAATGTATGAAGTAGATTTGAAAAGGTTTTGAGAGTGTATTTTTACAACAGCATTATTTATATCATACCAAAATGAATACTAGGGAATTAGGGAATTAGGAACAGGTGCGCTGTGTCAGCCAACAGTAATTACACTACAGTACTTAGAGTCTGTCTTCATAGACATTATAATAGATTGTGCTAAAAGTAGTCCAGCTGTGTTTAGCTCTATTTAGCTCTAAGTAAAATTCCATCATTTTTTCCTTCATGGGATTTCTAAGAACAAAAAGAAGAACTTCAATATCCTTCCACATCCTCCACTCAACTTCAGTATTATTTCACTGCATCATATTGGTTCCTTCTCAAGTCCCCATTTTTTATTTCTAGTCTATACATACAGTTTCTAAATTCAAGACAGAACCTTCTCTTCAGTATTTATACAATTCATATTTGAATTCAGAAATACCACTGCAGCATCATTATAAAAATATTTCTTCTTTTGCAATGGCTTCATGTATTTAATTAAAATGGTCAAGTGTTTAAAATTGTGAAATGTGGGGGTTATTAAAAAAGACTTTCTTGAGAAGTGTGGAAAAGACAACTAACCTAAATTTAAATTATATCTCACTGCTGATATGAACCCAAAGTTTTAGACTGAGTACTTAATTTTACTATGAAAAGAACTGGGGTTTGATTGCATTTGTATCATATATGAAGCCGCCACTTGAGAATTAAATTTGTCAGATTTTTTTTTTTCAATTTAAAAGGCATCTAACATCAAATTAATAAAAGTTAGTATAATTTTTTAATTTCTTCAAGAGGTCCTTAAGAAACAAGTGCAAGCTGTGCCTCAGCTGCTCTTACTGAAAACCCTCCCTCGCTCCCTAATCTTGAGTACACTTATGTTCATTTTATTATATTTCTCAAAAGTTAGCATTCTCCTGGGAAATTCCTGATTCAGAGCAGCAATTCAAACTCAGTAAAAGAAAGCTTCCTTGTTTCAGAGTTGAACAACATACTTTTTAAGAATGGCTACATTTGTGACTTGAACTAAAAGAACAATCTGTCATCATCCTAACAGTATTTAAAACTTTTTAAAAAGTTACACAACAAAGCCCAAAGAAAAATTTTAAGCAGTCTAGGGATATACTGTAATAAAAAAGAAATCACCAACTCTAAGACATTCTATTTCCTCTCTCATGTGCACAGAGGAACATGTTTGATAGAATAGGCAAGGAGAGATGATCTACATGACTTTGAGAGAAGGAGTGACAGGAGGCACGGATTTGTGTGCCCTATGACTTTAACACTTCTACTATTCAGAAACACATGGAAAATACACTTGGGAAAAGAGAAAAATTAACATCTGACTATCCTAAAGCCACCAGAATTCTGTGTAGAGACTCTCTTTAATGTGTTCATTTTACAGCAGCTCAGCATTGGGAAAAAAAATTTACATTTAAAGGGGTAAGAAAGGAACGATTATCTCCTACACTGTCTTACATGCTGGGGGATTTTGCAATTACAAAAAAGAAATTGCTTTCATTCATAGCAAAATTATTCTTCTTCTTACAAAATATTTTCTTAATAAACACGTCAATTTAAAACATTCAAGCTTGCTCCCTCATATTGAAAAACAGTTTTACAGTTTGCCAATCTAATTTACTACTTTAATACTCATTAGGCATGTTTTATTATAAAACTACAGGCTCATTTACCTACAAATGTGGTATCATCACTTTAAAGGCAGGTAATAAGTAACTAAACACTGCTATTAGACAGTATTGTCTCATACACAGCATTACTTCTGTTTCATGTCATTCTTTTTCAGCCCAACTGAGACTCACCCAGTCTCTCTCCCTACTTAGGTGTAAATGCTGTGTTCAAGGTTTCCTCACTTCACCAGCACAGAGGGGTGGACAAGAGGCAGTGCAGGAAACAGAGTTGAGGCTTCTGTAAATCAACAGATTGCGGAAAAGCTCTTGCAGTTTTAATAAGTGGCCATGCTGTTGGATAAAGGATCATGTACCCCAGGAATAGAAGAAAGCAGCATTCTGCCTTGCCTTGGTGAAACTTTAAGCTGCCTACACTACAGGAAAATGTCAACTGGGAAGGTAGTACTCGATCATCTAAATTGTAAGACCTGGTTCAATATTAGGATGACATTTGGATAATACCATGACCCTTTTTATACACCAGTACTAAGAAGTTTCAAAATGCGACTTTGAATGTTTTTTAGTGAAGAGTAAGCAAGAAGAAATTGCCCTCTAAACTCAGTAGATTCAGCAATTTCTGTTAATTCAGGATTGCTAAGACTTTTAAATACAAACCCCTTGATACTACAAAAACTAAAAAACAAAACAAGAAACAAGACTCCCCAAAAGAACACAAACAAAAACCAAACCACCCAAAAACCCAAACTTTCAAAAAACCAAAAACCCAATTCTTCACGTTATGCATTGAAACCCCTTATGCAGTTAAGAAAATGAAAGTGTGACTCTCAAGAAATTTAACATCAAATTTACCTGATCATCTTTCATATCTAATGACAAAAGCAAAATCAGTCTAAAGGGAAAAAAGAAAAAGAATACTTACAAATTTATGACCTTATCTAAGGGGCGTTTTGAACAAAATTGCTGGCTGCCCTTGTCTTGTTTATGCTGACTCTGTCCCAGCTGAACAAACCTGTGAAAAGCAGTCAGTTGAAGAATAAATCAAAGAAATAAAAGAACCATTCCACAAAAAATCATCAAACAAAGAAAATGATACTAAGAAATGAGATTTTGAGTCATGCTATGTAAGCTATTGATCATGATGTACTTCTCTGGTGAACAAGAGAGATTTTTAAATGTTCAAAGAGGGTGCATGCATGAACTCAGAACCTCCTTTGTAAAAAGATTTGCTTATCAACTGGTGTCACCTTGTATGTCATGGGAAGAAACAGGCCTCCCCTAAGAAGCAGGCAGCCCTCTACAGTCAACTTCCTATGTCCTTCTCAAAGCAATCAGTCAGAGGAATAGCCCATGGAAAAACCAGCAGAAGACACAAAATCTCTCAAGTTCCAGATTTAAGTCAGTCTTCTGCTGAATTCAATCTAGTTTATTCATCTGAAATGCTGTTAGTCCAGATCACTTATTTACAACCACAACCTTTTGGGACAATTTCTCCATCTCCAAATATTAGCTGGAAGACACTGCCAATGGAAAATACTGTCATGTTTTTTTTTTTTTTCTTGGCAATGAAGTGGAACAAAATCTTCTGAAAAGTAGTTTATCACTAATCTTAGTCACTCAGAATAGGAGGAAAAATCAGATGGTTTCAAATGTAAATATATGTAATATATAGCTATCTTGCACTCAATTTGTTCACTCTCCAACACAGCTGTGCTACTGAAAAGACAAGTAAATGTCAGTTGTGATTTACTAGTTTAATTTTCTGAGGCAGAGAGTTTTTCTTAACAGTGAGCATCCATTCAGCTTAAGAAGTCTTACTGGTCTACTTCAGGAATATTTACTACATTTTAACAAGTAACAATTATCAGTGCAAAACCAGTTGCATGAAAGAGTGTACAGAAGTCAAATGAACAGCATGTATCTAAGCAACTTATTGCAGCTTTTTTTCTGCTCCATTCAGATTCTATACTGTAGAAACAAATGCCTCACTTTGACCGCTAAAGGAATAAATACTTAGATTACTAAATAAGAGAATTTTAAGAAGAAATCAAGATAATTAAGATCTTCTACTGCAGGAGCCTGCTATTGAAACCAACTTAAAAAAAAAAAACAACCAAAAACAAAGGGGCAAACCAATTGCATAAGTATTTTAATTAATTGCTTCAAATTATTCAATATTTCTAAAGTTACAAGACCTAAATACACACAAGCAAGTTTCCTGAGGTCAGGAAGATACCACACGCAGTTGATCTGCAGCGTACAACCTCAAATTATTATAGAGACTTCCTGTCCCTTCCAATTTCAACCAGTCTGGGCTTCTATGATTTCTGTCTTGCTGAGAATTATCTCAGCCATGAGTGAAAACAGGCTGAATAGATCCAAATGATTTTTAATTTGCATTTGCAAATAGACTTAATATAGATCAGCTGATATAAAACAACTTAACCTGAAGTACTTTGAATCTGCAAGACCCTAATCCTAAGAATGAAAAAACATGTAACATGTCCAGGGATGTCATGTTAAGTCAGGATCTTACATCCCCACTTCCCTTATTACAGTAACAGAAAAAGGCTTGATGTGAGAACTGTCATCATACTGTGAAAGAAATTGCTGCTATTCTCAAGCGATGTACATTTTGCAAAGTATAGATTTAACTGACATCCTTTATTATATAAATCAGCACACCAGACCAGAAATAGCACTAGGCTTTGTTAGCTAAAAGTGATAAAGAATTTGTAATTTTTTCTATTTTTAAAACCTGCATTGCTCAAAAGAAATGAAAAAAATGCAGGGTTTATTCTGTTTTTTTCTTAAAAAGGATATAAATAGGGAGCTTCAAATCCTCCAAGGGGTTTACAGTTTTACGTTAACAATAGATTGAGCATTAGTCCAGCCTGAAGAAATTATAAAATTGGAAGAAGCTGCAATTCTGGATGTTAACACAGAGTTGTTCATCTGCACAGAAAGACTCCCAGTAGATACCAGCTCACACTGGGCCATTTTCAGAACCACAATAACCACCTGCTGTATCAAAGGATGGTTGTCAAATTTGCACCCATCTTCTAGGGTTAAAATAAAAAAGAAACAAAGGTAGAGGCATAGATGAAGGTAAAAATTTCAGATATAATGAGTAACATCCTCCTTAACCCTATTCAAGTGTAGGATCTTCAAATGACTCAGCTTGTAGGAAATGGTAGAAATGGGAATTTTAAAGAACAAGAGTGCAAGAGAAACAGCTACACCTAAAGAAAAAGTAAGAGAAAAATAATTTTAAATAAAAAGAAAAAATGCTTTGAGTGGATTAATGAACAAAGTCAGGATGAATCACCGTATATCACCAAATTAGATATCACAGTGAATTAAAATTTCCCTTAAAAATTGAAAAGGTTTCAAATATAATAAAGTAGCTCCTGCTATTACACATTAGAGAATAAAAAAACAAATGCACACAAGGCCATTTCAATCCATGTTTCACAAGCATTCACTTCAATATACACACAGTGCTTTCCTAAAATGAGGTGTAGATTTCTTACATCCCTATATGGCATCATGTTAAACAAAAAGACAACTTCTATTATTTTATACGCATTCTTACAAAATAAGCTATTTCATGATGACTGATTTGAATTGGAGTAATTCAACACTTGAAAAATGCAAACCCCACAGATTACAAAGCTTACAGTCATGGAACCATTCTTGGTTCCATTCTTGGTTCCATTGATAAGTAAATTCTGTGGAATTTACTTATCAATGAAATATGGAATTCCTATGAATTTACTTATAAATTTCTAGGATTATATTAAGTGACAGGTACTTCTTTCAAAGCATCTTTCATTTGATTTAAGCTCCAAATTTTGCTTTCAGAGACATCTGCATAGCTTCCACTGAAATCAGAATTGACAGACAGCTGAAAACAGTTTGATTTTGAAAGAGATAGCATATACAGGCAAATTTCTCACTTAAGTAAGTTTAATCAAAGGCAGCACTTTGATGCACTTATCCTTTACCAATTACCACTGGAAATTTATCTCACCTTGCATATATTGCAAGATCATCTTCTGAAGGGATATCTGAAAGATTGACTCCATATACATCTTTTGTTGCTTGCACTACATTCTAGAACATAAGAAAGATTGAGATTAAGAATACCATAACAACATCCAAAGAAAGTTTGCTCTTAAGAAAGAACTTCCTTACAAGCCAAAATATCATTTCAGAAGTGCAGACAAAAACAAACAGGTTTCTCACATCCACAGCAATCATAGCTTACACATATTTTTAAAAGAAAATAACTTATTAAAAACATTAATCAACACATTTATTCAACAAGTAAAGAATTCTTGAAAGATATGGTCAGCTAAAACAACATATTAGGAGAATAAATTATATTCATAGAATACAATGGTATAGTTATTAAATTCTGTTCTGTATTGAAACTTAATATAGAATAAATCATATTTGTTCAGAACATGCTCCCACATTTGCTTTCACATTTCCTGCTGTCAATTCTGCAATAATTACAAACCTCAGGTTGAACAGAACTATTTTTATTTTATACATTATGCAATCATGTCAGTCAACTATAACAAGAATCAGTGCACATGCAATAGTTCACTAACTGTGTCTAGTGATTCAGTGCTAAACTGAGGGGGGTTTTCTGACAGGACATGTGAGTCAAATATAAAGACAATTTTCTCTTAGTTTAAAATGATTCAAAGAACTTCAGATAGGTATGTCCTGACCAGAAGTATAAATGCATTTTTATTAACTTCTCAGAGATGTGCACAGAAAGGAACCAGCTTTTTGAGTACCCCTGATAATAAGGAATGGCATGAATTAACAATGAAAATTATGACTAAAATTCAAGGCATGAAAAGGTGTTAATAAATTGAAATGTGTTTCTTCATATCATTAATAAAAAGTCAGAATAGCTCACCCAATTTTTAAGCCATTGAAATTCAATATTTAAAATCATACTTTGTGTTTATACACACCTTTCATTTAAGCATCTTAAAAATCAAAAAAAGATATTTTAGGTCTGAGTGCTGAAGTGTGTTCAAAACAGAGGGAAAAACTGATGTGAGATAAATTATGCAATAGTAGGAATCAAGAATAAAATTTCAACTTGTATTTTTGTTAAAAAACCTAGAAACAATCTGATTTGCTGGAGAACAGGTACTCTGTTATTCAGAGATAATGCAAAACTTTTAAATAAAATACCTTGCACAAACACTAATAAATAAATGTGCTTGTACTGGCTTAGGAAGAAGACACTATTGCACTATTGAAGGCTGAAAACCCATTTTTTGAGAACACACAACCCTAGGCTAAAGACTGAATAGAACCAAAATTTGAATCGAGGCAAAAAAAAAAAAGCAGTGTAATTGTCTGTTGCCTATCAGGCACTATATTTTATGCTAAGGTCATAAAACTCAATTTTCTTCAGAAGTGATAACATGCACAATCCTATAACCATTCAAATTAGCTGTGGCTTTAAAAAAAACCAACCCTGCCAGACAACATAACAATTTTCCAAATTTCTATAGTATACATTAGCATAACCTTTTGCTAAGATACTTTCAATGGTATCCAAAATGGATATCTACAAGAAAGAATTTGAAAAACTGTTAAATGAACTAATAAAATAGTTACTTCCATAATTCTTTATACAACTCAGTATTTTCATTAAATTAGCACCCAAGGGATTCCAACAAAATGGGAGTTATGCTAGCAAAAAAAGATTAATAGCCCACAACTGCAAATATACATTCTTTCCACCTGACTGGACAAATGCAATTTATTTCACTATTTTATTCACTGCCATTATCTTCAACCTTAGAAGCAGTAATAGCATAGGACCCGTGTGGTACCATTATCATGCACATTTTTGAAGTTAGCTAATTTTTTTTTAAACGCCAGACCACATAATTATGGGACAGCACTTTACAAGTGTTCACATAAATCAGGTTGAAATTTAGACAGAATGAACATTAATTTACAGTTAATCAACCTAAGTAAGAGGCATTGTCCAAAAGCAATTGCTTTGTAATTCCAAGAGGTGGCTCTCAGGACCTCAGGTTCATACTACATGTCTTTCAGGGGGTTTGCTCCAGGTTAACTCCCATGGACTAAATGTTGATTAAGTAGGTAGATCAAGTATATTCCTGGAGAAAATGAATCATTTGCATGCTCCAAGGCCACCTAATGATGCGTGCCAGAGCACAGTAATGGACAATAATCAGACATGCACTACTACTCTGAATTGATACACTAATACAGGTGCATTTTAAATTATGTAATGACCCAAATACCTTTCAAATACCATAGGTTTCTGACAGTAGTTTTCTTTTTTTTTTGGTGCTACTTTCCTTTGAGTTTCAATATTTCATGACAAGAAGAACAGAAAAGGTTAACAAACAGTTGTGCTGCAGTTATGCTAATATCTACACAAAAAATTACACTGGAGACCTTTGCCACTACATTTCTCAGTGCTTTACTTCTGACTGTTCTATAACGCTTTTTTAAGGGAATGTGAATTTTAAACTTTCTTTCCTAACACAGTAATTTCTTACCTCTGTGATTTTTGTATTGTCTCCTGTATCAGTCACCTTCACTGGAGTTGAGCGTTGAGAAACAGCACCTTCATCTTCCTTATCTGTCCCAGAATCATCTTCAGAACTACTTGACACTGCTTCCTCGCTTGGGGGTGGAGGAGCACTGGCAGCTGTTTTGCGCTGCAGCACAGTTTCTTCTCTATTATTTTTGTTCCTATTAGGAAAGGCAGTGTGTATTTATGGAATCAGCAAGATATAAGCAATGAATATTTAAAATTCCTAATCTTGGTTACAATCTTTCCAGGGAAATAAGTTTTAACCTCTGGGGCAACCTTTTGCTCATCTTTTAAAATCCCTGATTGATTTGTCTTCTTCAATCTCTTCTTATTCCAGAGCATTTAAAGAAAGTCCAAAGGATTCTGTCACCAATTTCTCCACCAATTCTCTGGTTCTTTACTTAAATCCCTCCCCACAACTGAATAAATAAAAAGGAATAAAAATTAATTGAGACATAACATCTTTGGTTTTGATCTTGGAAAAAGTTTCACTTTCTGATTAATAACAATATCCACTCCAATAGTTTCCTTAATCTTGGTTCCAAATCTTAATGACACTTTTTTCCCTTTATTTTCCATACCTCTCCCCTCAATTTAATTCTTTAATCAGCGACATTTCTTGATGCAGTATGTATTTCTCACTCAAGAAATTCTAATCAATATAAAGAAGTGCCTTATTTATAAGAAACCTTCAAGATAAAGCATCTCTATGTAAGCAGGCTAACACTGGATTTAACTGTATGCACTCTGAAAGGTACACATTACTTTGCCCAACAGAAATCATACCAGATTTATGTGCTCTGCATCCTCTCCTGGCCACAGAAGACTATTTAGCAGCAATTTCCTCTCAGACACTGTCACAATCTTTCAGGGAAGGCAGTTAATGAATAGACATTAACTAATGAATAGACAGTTTATAGACAAATTCCTGGAAATAGGGAAGGAACATCTCTTCCTTGCTGCAGTGACTGTTCCATGTATCACTGACAGACAGTGTGTCTCATTCTAAAGGAAGACAGCAGACTACTAAAGGCTGTGAAAAGAGCTCATAGACTGATGCAAATGCTATTTGGAGATACAGGTCTAGTGCTCTCATCAGCATCACTTGAGCCCTAGTGGAGCACACCATGACTGTTACAGATGCTGCCTCTTGAAGTGAAACTCACACAGCAGTTTATCCTTGTACCGAATTAGCTACACTTTATATGCTCAAAGAACATGTATAAACAAGTAGGAGAGTCCTTGAAAGGTTCTCATCTGAGGGCATACCTCACCCCCAAGGACATTATTGTATCAGAAAAATCTTAGAACTGGAACAAATGCCTTGGGGAAAATAACACTATGGGTGAGTTTGATTTCTGACTCAGCAAAACCTGACATTTCCTTAGACTAAAATTTACAGAAAGTTACGAAGACATAAGCATTCTTTTTAGGGAAAATAGATTTTCCCCTACTTTTCTAGATGAGGTGAAGGTCACAAGAAAAGCAGTCCTTTCTGAAAGCTGAGGAAGGGAGCAAGTAGCCAAACACTGGTAAGAGTATTATCCTTACCCCACTCCCAACATGTACTCAGCCAAGATCTAGGCATCCTTGGGACCTGAACGCCTACAGACAAGAGATCACCAAATTTCCTTCAGAAATGTCTTAGATCAAAAGATGATACAAATGAGCAAGGCAAAGGTACTGCCTTTTGCAAGGCTAAATATGGGTGAGGTGCAAGAGAGAAGCCATGTTTTACCCTATGACACAGTCAGTGAAGGGGAAGCCTTACAAGTGATAAACAGGGAGTCCTGGAATGTGGCTTTGACGGAGCTGATTCTCTGTCCCACATCAATCCCTAAAAATCACAGCAGAAAGCTTGAATAGAAGTGCCCAAGAAAATTATATAATGGTCAGCTATTTAATGGAGTACCTGGAGACAAATTAGTCCAAAATCTGACATTCTACCAAAGCAGAAGAATAAAGCTTAGCCTCAAAATACTAATAAACTCAAATTCTTAGCAGTGATAAACTGTGTAACAATTGAACAGTCTTCCTGTTTATTCCCAGGGAATCAGTAGCATTAAATGAGGTTCTACTGGTGATAAACATAGTCTACTCTCAACATTTATTGACAATGAGACCCTCAGGATCAGAGCACATGAGAGTCAAATGTTCCAGTGTTTAACAGAACAGCAAGCTGTCAGAGGAACTTATAATGTTGTGGCAGCACAGTAACTACTGACAAAAGGTTTCCTTAATGTGAGCTACCAAAGAAAGAATGAATTCAGGAAGATTCTGCACACAGCCCTTGTGGGACACAGCAGTGGAACAAAGAGAGTAACAAAGCAGGTCCAGGATGCAAAAGCAGCTAAATGAAGCATTCATTTGTCCCAGCAACTATTGCTGGATTGTTTTATATAATTTTATCCATAAATATTTTATTAACATATTTTATCAAAGACTATGTGCTGAAATTGACATTTATTGCTGTTTGAGAATATGCACTATTTATGAAAAATTTATCATTTTTTAAAGACAAAAAAAAAAAATGCACTGCTGTCAACTCCAATAGAGAACAGAGTTGCCACTGCGATGAAGAGATGATCAAATTTTAATAACTTCTGTATATTATTGATAAAAACTTCTCATGACTTTCACTTTGAGGAATCAGAGAAAACAGAAAATATTAAACAAGTCGAATTAAGAATTCCTAGTGTCAAATAAAAATCTCAAATTAGATGTAGTTTTCAAAGTGTACAATTCCACAGCGTAACTCCAAAGAATTTTTTATTTCCTATGTAACATAGAATATGCTTCACAGACACACACGTTAGAGTTTATATATTTTCATTACTATTAAACCAGAACAAAATTTCTTATTTCACACTTACCCTAACACAGATTTTCCAGTTTCATCAGGTTTACGAACAGTGAACGGACTTGGATCAATTCCCACATTCTTAGGCATAAAATCTCTGCCAAAATAGAAAGGAAAAAGTGTTCATAAACAAAGTGCAACACATAAAATTTTTTAATTTTCTGGAAGAGCCACCTCTAACATCTACCTGTGAACTAAAAAAAAAATCATCATAAAGAGATATCAAGTTCTAACTTTATAATTTCAAGTTGCACATATGATGTTATACGATGTTATATGACGCACATATAACCTAGGTATTTTAAAAGCTTTCAGTTGCATTATTTAGTTCCATAAAACAACGGCAAGAATCACCACTTGCCAAAGATGCTAAAGCATCATGCTCCATTCCTGTGCTGAAGAGGCCTTGTAACTCAGAGCTTAGTACATTGTTTTCAAAATGTTGCCAACACACAAATTGGGTCAAACAGCAACACGAAACATAATCTGCCTGGAAATCTTTAGCCAAACCATGATTCAGATTATGCTCTGAATAGCCAGCTGACTGCTGACAACAAAAAAACCACAAAAATATCTGTGAGAACAAGAAGAAAACTGCAAAACGAGAGCAGAACAATGAGAAAACAATTGTTTTGAAAGTAGCTTCTGTGATCTGAAACAATAGAGAAAAGCTCATCTCTCAGGCATCAAGTGCCCAGATACTAGTCACTCCATAAAAAAAATCAATGGAAATCTAATTGCTATTCTAACAGATTTTTTTTAGAGTAACATTTCCACATAGCATTGTGATTTAGTTTCAAGATCTTTGCTAGATTTGAAATTACACATATTTAACCTACTAAATCAAATGCATATTTAATTCACACCAAATCAACTTTTATTCAAGGATTTAGAGTCACAAAATATCCCAATATACCGGGTAGAATTGGTCATTGCCAAGCAGAAGGTCTCATCAAAACTGCTCAACTCATATGGCCTAAAAAACTCATTGTGGATATCAATTTCTTCTTCATATTTGTGGAATTTCTTCACTGTCAACTTGCGTCTGTTTTCTGCACACGTCACTGAGGGGGGGAAAAAAAAATATGTTTTTACTAGTAATTACTGACTCTTGCAAAAATCTAATCAAACAGTAGCCTGCTCACCTAACCACCATACCAGGCAATTTTTTCCTATAGTCATATCCCCTCTGAGACAAGGAAATATGACATGAAGAAGATACACTGCACATCTTTAATAAATATGCATTATCAACCACTGTAATTTGATTTCACTTCATGATGACAATTCCTAATAAAACATGCTCCACAGCACCCCAGAGAAATAAGACACCAGCTATATTGTGTCATCTGTGACAGGAATAGAACCACCAGCACAGACTATAAATATATGCTAATAGACAAGAAAAAAAGAAAAAAATAATTAAGTGTGCCTGGGCTCATAAACGTATGAAGGTCAAGTTTTAGCCACTTAGGCAGCTCTTGCAACCTGCAACTGAAAAATCATGTCTCCTTGGAGGGGGGAAGGGGTGGAGAAGTATTTAGAAACCATTATGGAAACCATCATCACTCTTTTTTTCAGATTTGGGATCTAAAACAATTAAAAAGCATTTGTGACTAAAACTTCTTTTTCAAGATACTCTGCAAGGCAAGGAGCAAATATAGGTCCTACCTTCATCAAAAGGAAGAGGCAAATGCTTTAGCACATCTGTGGTCCACCAGTAAGTATAGCTGCACAGGAAAAACAGAAACACTATTGATACAGGAGACTGGATCTTGTACCCAGCCTATCCAGTTTGAACATAACATTCACCCACCCATACAGTGTCACTTCAGCAAACATTGCTGAATTGGGTGGAGGATTTCAACAGGCCCCTGTCCAACTACTTTGCTCTCAAACCAAGAAATTTAAACACATGAAATTCAATACAGGTATGCACAGAAGAGTGGTTTTGTTTCATTAAAAAAATACAGTTCACGTGCCTACCTCTACAGAACTGAAAAGTAAAGTCTTAGCACATATCAAAAGTATTTATGTATTTCTCTTGTTCTGGTCATTGGAGGGTGGGAGGAGTGGGGGGAAGGCATCCCCTCCCAGATGTTATTCAGATCCAAAAACTTAGGAAAAAGGTATGAAGAAGTGAAGGTCAATGATAATAAGATTGGATGATTGTCAAAGCAGCTGACTTCTACACAAAGAAATACATTTTGATGTAACAGCTGTCATAAGACTGAGAGCTGTTGGCATATCTAATGTATCTTCCAGCCCTGCTGGAAGCTTATTCAGGATTTCTGTAAAACAGCAAAGGAAGTCAAGCAACATTCATAAAACAAAGCACATTTTAGCTTTCATTCATGTTTGCACATTTTTATTGTCTCTTCTCAAATATACTTTAATTTCTTCTCTGATTTATTCTGATAGTTTCTTCTATTTCATTACATGGAATGAAAACACAATTGTCTTCATTGATTTTTATTTCAAATACTTGCGCATTCTCAATACTGTGAGGGCTGCAATCAGTATTAATGTGGTTATGTCCTACTCCTGTCAATGTAGCCATCTGCAGCAGACACAACGGGTGTATTCCCATGCTCAGGGACAGGCTTGTTAGTGGGATTTAGGAGATGGTACAAGAAAGGCAGGAAAACACACTTCAGTTCCAAGAACTGTGTATATCCTAGACAGTAAGGAATGAGTTATGCCTGATGGCCCTGCCTCTTCTCAAAGCACCATGCTAGTAAGCAATTTCCTCCAGTGCCTTCAGAAATGATGCAGACACACCCAGCTTTGTTGCCTGCATAAATGATAAGTAACATGGCAACACAAAGTCTCCTTTTTCCAAACTCACTGTCCTTTCATGTGAATCATTAATTATATAGAAGTAAGATATGAACCTTATTAAATATCTTCCTCCTGATGAGGAGGCAATTACAATATAGGAAAAGCACAGATAGTCAAAAAGAAGTTTCAATGACAGGAAACATCATCTTTCTTCTCCCATATCCTTGATTTCATTGTAAGTTTCATCATTTCTTTTGCTGCTGTGCCCAAGGAACCTAAAAGAGGCACTACACAGACAGGCAGGAAAAAGTTACACAAAGAACTTGTCCAAATGTTTGGTAGAAACAAAAAATCACTTAGAGGAGTTTTTTTCACATATTTATTTCACCTAGTTATTACAGGAAGGTGTCATTTTATTCACGTAATGAAACATCTTGATTGTATATTATAACTGCTCAGAAGAAATTTTGGTTAGAATGAAAGGTAAAAATAATTAACAAGCAAATGAAGAGTACCAGTATTTCTTTTTAATATTCCATCTCATTTGAGAACAGTATGTGTGACAAATAAGAGACTGCCTGATTTAACAGAGTAACAGATGAAAGGGAGACAAGGACATTTGCATATTTGTAATATATCAGCTGAATTAATTTTAGACATACAGTAATTGTCAGAACAAGTAGTTGAGAAAATTAATATTGCATGTTTAATGTATGCCTGAAATAGCACTTGGTTCTATGGCTCAAATAAGCTACCTTTAAGAGAAGCCTCAAGGGACAATACAAGAGGACAGAAATTCAGAAAGAGCCATCTCATGTGCCAGCTGCTGCGACAGGTTAACAGAATAAGCAGCCAACAGGGACTGATCACACTGGTCAAACACTTGCAGTTTTGCCCAGACAAGAATCTAAATGCAGATATTCAGATCTGCCATTTGTATCAAAGGGCTTTATGGCTCACAAAATTAATAAAGATAAAACCAGCCAAAATCCTAAGAGATTATTTAGTTGACAAGCTGAGTACTGTCCTTTTTGTTAAAATGGATTTTTTTTAAACGCACAGTATTCATAGTCTTCAAAAAAATAATTTCCCTCAGTGAAGCAATTGAATTACTTCTGTATATTACCATGCAACTATGGTGGAATGCAAATGCAGAAAAATAGTCTTCAAAACAGGCTAGACATATGCTGAAAGGAAGGTAGAAAATAATGGGTTTCTTGGTATGCACAGCTGCAGACTAAGTGCAGTATATAGGAAAAAAAAAGTTATCCTTATGGTATAATTTCAAATTCAACCATTAATAAATCTGACAGTGAAGAATGCAACTATATATTGCTTAATGAAACTGTAGTAACTGTACTTCAGTACAACACTGAAGCATTTTACACTGAAGGATAGAATTTCAAATGAAATTAAACTTCTTTTTAAGTACCACAGAAAAATAACATACTGAAGCAAATCCTTTGAAACACTAACATTCAGCATTTTTTGGTAATCTCTTGAAGGTGTTTTTTTTAAGCTTTTGTATAAACATAAAAAACAATAAGCAAGTTTTTGACAGGCTGACCTAATTATTTGATTAGCAATGTGTATTTTTTACAATGTATTAGAACAATACCAAATAAAACAAAAAATAGAACAGCAAAATACCTTTGCCTGGTCTGTGACAGACTGAGGGTGTTCTTGTGATGCAAATAAAAATCAGTGGGAAGTTCCCAGAGATGTGGCTTTCCTTCTGCAGGCTTGAACACTCCCAGAAAGAGATTGATAGAGTCTTGCCTGTCCGCATCTGTTAGACAAGAGGCACAATTAACACCAGGAGCACTGTACAGCTCAAGCCCATTCAGACACTGCTTCTCTTTGCTCCTCAGAGACAGTGTCTGGGTTCTATGACTGCTGCAGGGCACTCTGGGCTTCAAGCAGCACCATGGAACTTCATTTACAGCAGAGCTGCTACACTGCAGGGCACGTGAGGCTGGTACCAACACTGCCTCTTCCCTTGGCTTCTCCCTCAGGAGCCCAGGCTTGGCAGAAGTCAGACCTCACACTGCAACTCTGTCTCCCACGTGTGTGCATGAAGCACATGCATGGATTAAGGCATGTTTCAGGAAATCTGACATACCTTAGTGAATTTACTGCAGCCTAAATAACTGAAAAATGACTTGATGATATTAAACAATATCCATACAACACAAGCTTTCAAAAAAACATACAAATGATGAATTATTTGGGATTTTCTTGCAAATACATAGTAAAATGATTAAATTTCACAAACACCTTTTAGTAATTTGAACTTGTTTCCTGTTGGTTTAAATCATCAATTTAGCTTGTCATATTCTAAGCTCCACCAAATTATCACTTGATACGTGTCTTACTTTTTCTCATCTGTACCACTTAATTAGTAGTAATTATCCTAAGAGCGCTGAGGTCAACAGATGAAAACACTTTCTTATAAGACTAGATTCTTTTTAGATTAATGTATTTTGAATGCTAGACAAGCAGTAATGTGTGGCAAAGAGAATTGTTTAGGAAGCAGTGAGGAAGCCGCTTTCAACCCTGCTCTGAATCTTATATACTGTATGACCCCAAGTGAATCACTAACATTTTCTGAGTTTGTTTAACTCAGGTACATAAAATAAGCATTAAAAAATGTTTCCTAGATCAGAAACACAATGAAATGCTGATTCATGAACTAGCTAGCCCTCAGATTTTTATTTGTATTTTAAAAGATTTACGATTGATAGCAACAATAATAAATTCAGTACAGCAAATCAGCACCTTGTTCTAAAACTGTTTCCTTTTTCTCTGCTTTCTTAGAAAACTTAAAGAATAAAATGACCTCTCTTAATGTGCCACATTAACAAGCAAGCTGCTACCACCTAACAGGCAGTGTTGGACAATGAACCTTTAAATTTCATTGAAACAAATATTTTAAAACTCCATACTAAAAATGCAACAAAGTAAATATGACATTGAATGCTACATTTCAACGAGTCATCTTCAAACACAAAGAATGCATACAGCACCAAAAATATATGCCTCAAATGGGATCAAATACCAAAATCATAAGTAAATTGGGGAAAGTGTGCAGCACCTTTAAGAAAATTTCATTCGAAGACACTATTAACTTCAGTAAAGACTAATGTCTGTTTGTTTGTGTACTTTCCTACATGTTCATTGAGATGACAAGATGGACTTTATTTATTTCTAATTTTTTTCTTCTGTTTGTAACACTTTTTTTAGAAAAAATTCTTTTTTTTATTAGGAGACATGCATATCATGACTATCCTTACAAGCAGACCACAACCCCAGATGTGGACCTAAACTTTGCTCAGGCTTCTACTCAACCATTTCAGTGGCTGGCATAAAAGTGAACAGCTCAGAGATTTGTTCCATCTTCTATGTCACAGTACAGGTGACACTGCAAGTGTGCTACTTTTGGCTCAAAAGAATTGATGAAACCAGACTTTACTGCCAGTGCAAACAATAAGAGACCACATCAATGAAATAAACAAGTTCTCCATTTCCCATTTAGTTTGGACAAATATGATACACAAATTATGTGATTTACATTCAGAAAAGTTACCCTGAATGCTGTGCTCTCAACATTGTTATATACACAAAAGCAATAATTTCAGCCAAAGAAATCAGAGATTACTGAAGTATTGCTAGCCATTGTCCAACTCACTGTTTTAAAATTCACAGTTTCTAAATAATTGCAGTCTACTAGGACGAAGAAAAAAAAGGTACTTCTACCCCTGGCTATGCAACCTTTGTGAAAAAGAGAGAAGACTGACAGAATAATTATAACAGTAGCACTCAGTGTTTGCCCTTCTGATATGTCTTAGACCATCCTTTGATCATTCTTTTAGACCTTTTTCAAGACTTCTAAACACAATACACTTTTTTTTGTTATTTTGCATAAGATAAAGCTCAGCATTTTTCAAAGAATTTTTTCCCTTAGCAATGTTGCCCAGAAGAAAGCAGAACACTCATTGTTCAACTAATGAGTGATATGAGCTAATAAAGGAGTAATTTAATATTTTACAACTAATTTTAACTGAAAAGAACTAGCTTTTTTACTTGGTTTTTAAATTTAATTTTCTTTCCTACCACAGATTTAACTGTTGGTAGCACCTATTTACACAAAACAATTACATGCATTACAGCTTGCTTTGTTTTGAGCTCTCAGAAACAACACAAGAAATACTCCACATGAAGCCTTCTACCCATGTTTAGATTTACCAGGTTCCTTATATTTACTGAAGACATTCTGTCCAACATTTTAAAACTCTGTAACACCTACCTGCTTCTCTATTGATCTACAAACGTCACTGACAGATGCAGTGCTACATGTGTGCATTTCCTAAATAAAGGGCTGCATGCTACAACACAGGATAAATAAATGTATCATCAAATCAGAATACCTATTTGAGATGTTACTGAATTATTTGGAAAATTATAGTATAGAGGAACTCTGTCATAAGGTCATAGTGTAGATTACTGAAACATCACGAGTAAGATGTTTTGTAAACAGTGGCTTGAAAGAAAGCACTTAAATTTACCTGAGAAAGCATTACTGTAATATCTTGAGAGTGTTTGCATAATATCTTTGGAATGTTGAGTCCATGGAGCGATCTTTCTGTAAGTTTTTACTCTGTGGACAAGCTGAGAGCCTCCGTACTGCAGAGAAAGTGTGTCCCCATGATCTTCGTATAATTCTTCAAATAATCTGAAGGAAAAGCAAAATGTGTCATCTATGAAACTTCTGAGCAGAATATTTTAAGAGAAAATATAATAAAGTCTTTCTGTAAGTGCAATACAATTCATTTGCCTTTATTCAGATAAATATGTGAACACTTTATTCAGACGTAATAATTACTAAGAAGGTTTAGACTTTGAGATTTTTATTACTTTTTAATATAAAAGAAGAGGTTCACCCAGAGTATTCAGTTCTGTAGATTCAGGAAGAAGATTAACATGCCCTACTACTTAATGGGGAGAAAACAAACTACATCTTCACTAACCAAGGCATGTTTAATACATTAAAAGGGACAGAACATATCAGTATCTCAAGCCTATATTTTCTGTTAAACATACCAGGAATGAAGTTAGCATAACCTTCCAAAAATCTCTGTAGTTATAATAATCATGACTCAAAAATACAAAATGAATAAACATTACTTGTAAGAAAAGTGTATGGAAGTCAGGTAACATTTGCTGGAGCTGGAAAACCTTGAAGTAAGCAGAGAGCAAAAAGAATTGGCTAAGAATTGAATTGAACAAGGAGAGCTGGCTAAAAAGGCAAAAAAGTCCTCTGGCATCAAGAAGTTGACACTATCCAAACTTGGACTAGTCCAAATAGCAAAAATTAAACAAGCTTCCTATCAATGACAAAAACAAGACAACAGTCTCAGAAAAAGAGGCTATCTTAAGGAGATGGCGCTCAGTCTAGAAGGTAAGAGAATGGAAAGTGCTTCTCAGAAATGGAGACTATGGCCTCGCTTGAGTAAGACAATGACAAGGATGATATTTTGCTAAAAAAGACTGGAAATTTAGTTAAGAGGCAAAAAACCCCAAACCAGAACAAAACAAGCCCCAGTCCCTCCCCAAAACTAAAAAGTAAATTCAGTCATTAAACCTGTGGGAATGTGCTTCACATCAGTATAGGAAGACAAAATAACTCAGGCATCTACATGTAATACCTGCATGTAAAAGAAGTCCTTGAGGAGTGAAAAGGAAGATAGAAACAACTTAAAAAACAAACAAAAAAAAAAACCAAAAAAAACATCCCCCCCCCCCCAAAAAAAAAGCACCAAACAAGACAACAAAAGCATTCCCCTAATAAAGTTTCCAACAAAAGGGACAGTATTGCATACGTAACCTAGCAACCATCTGACTGAAGTTCTCCTGGAAAGAAGCTGGATGAAGAACACTTATCTGAGCAGCAAATCCATTTCTGTAAAAACTAAATAGCTGTCCAGCAAATCTTCTGTCCAAGGTCAAGTGCAATAAGATCAATTAGAAGGAAACATCAGCTAAGTAACTTTAAAAAAAAAACAAAATAAAAACTCCAAAAAAGCAGACCAAAAAAACCCCCAAAGAAATAACCCCAAACCCACTTGCCTCCACACAAATTGTTCAGAGACCATGACACCATGTATGAGAATCTCACTTGTTTCTTTGGGTTTGGTGGCTTGGTTTGTTTTTGTTTGACCAGCAGGCCCAGGAGGCTACACAGCAACTGGTATTGCCAGCAGGAATTATTTAGTCCAGAGGTAAATGTGCAGCTCCCAGCAGCTGGACCACGGTGGATGACCACTGCCAGCACACCCAGGGAGCCACCAGCAGCGCTCTCCCTGGCCACCAGGCAGTGGCCAGGAGCCACCCACCTGCACAGTGAACCAACATGCTGCAGGTGAGGGGGTTTCTGCAGCACATACCAGCTCCAGGCACCAGGCAAGTGCTGGAAACTAATGGGAAAAAAGAGGAGGAGCTGAAGGTATATCTCAAGGGAAGGGGACTGAAGCCCAACTATTTGTAGTTTCTGAATACAAGTTAGGTCTCCATGCTCTAAAACTATCAAACCACTAGTTAAAATCAGCAATGAAGTCATAAGTTTCACAGTCACAACAACAGCTTAAAGGAATGAAGACACAGCACCTTAAAGACTCCTATATTAATTTCTGAAGCATGTGTACAAGTTAAGCAGGTTAGTTCACCCTTACCCCCAAAGCATTTCCATACAAATGCTGGGTTTTCATCCAGAGTTTGAGGATGCTTGTATAAATACCATGGACACTTGATCTGAAAGAATGATTTTGCTGAAAAACTTTTCTCCAATAAATCAAAAACCATAAATCTTCCCAAGGAAAAAGTAGAAAATAGCAAGGTAAGATGTACCTCTATACAATTACCAGTTTGGCATTCTCCATGAAAGTATGTCTTTACTTCAGTTTTCACTCTCAGTCAGCATTTTGCCTCAAGCAATTGAAGCAAGTGTAAAAGACTGGAGTGGAGGTTTTCTTAAATTTATTTCAAAGGAAAACACATCTCTTTAAATTTAGGCACATAAGAAGAATGGAGTCAAGTAGTTATATTGTAAGATTGATTAGTATTCTTTTCCAGAAGATCGAGCTTTCAGCATGATGGGATTTTCTCATGATTTCAAGCATGAAAGATGTTTTAAACTTGGATGAATAAACATGAAATCATTGCAGCAGAAATAACTGTACAATTCTTCTACATGGACATAATTCTCCATAATCTCTTGACTCAAAATTAAAATTAAAACCATGACACACTCTTTTAATCTATCTTACCTTACAGCATCTGTATCAAATTGTAAATTTGGTTTATCAATCAATCCCAATGAATACAACTGGTAGGCCAAAGCACATTTCCCCACCATAAACTGGGCTGTGTTAGTGCGATCCAAACAGTCCACACAGTTGGTTCGAAGGACTCCAGTCTGGTAAAGAATTCCAAATAAAAGATTTATCTTAATCAACAAATTACTACACTCATTATTATTACTTTTTTAATACTAGCTAAGTCCTATCAAATCTCAAATTATGTCTTTACAAAAATTTGAGGAAAGACGTTTCTAATAAAAGTTCAGTAGCAATTCATCTCTAGCAAACTATGTCACATGGCTGTCATGCCTATTTTCAAAATATTCTTGCTTTTATCATTACAGCAACTGGATGTTCCCTCAACTCACAAACAGCCCTGAAGAAGTCACAATTTGGATGTGACTCACAAGATGTCTAGTCAGAGATGAAGTGTGATCTGAATGCTTATATGTATGTCACTGCTGACTCTCTAATTATTAAAATAATCACTTTCCTACTACAGGTAAACCTGTAAGACTAACATTAAAAACTAACTAGGATTGTTTTTTTTGAAAGAGATCAAGTTGTATCTGCTCTGCTGTTTATCTGCCCTCAACAAAAATATCCCAGTGATCAGCTAGTACAGGAATGGTCACATGCTCTCTAACTTGCAAGAAATACAAAATTATGAATGGCAAGTCAAAGCAACTAATGCTTCATAAGAATATGCCCTGTGTTCAGAGTACATAACCGTAAGATTCAGGTATAAATTTGATACTGTAGAGTTTGCAGTTTAGTAGTACTTTTCTGACCTTAAAGGAAGACATGTTTCTAGTTTTATTTTCTTTTAATGCTGGAAACTGTAACAATGTACAGAATATTCAGCACTGGTGAAAATGTCAGTAACCCATGCTCATGTGTATGAATATGTTACCAGGGTTAAGTATGTGCTTATTCCTCACTTCTTCTGTAGAACATTTTATGACACAGCTTGCTAAAATGCTGCTGGTTTAACTTTCACTGCACTGGTAACATTACAGACTAAACAATAATGGAAACCAGATCAAAATACAAGCATTTCTCAGACTAAGTCCAGCAAAGATACAATTCCAACGCCATAAGGTTTTGGGATACCATGCAAGAACTTAAGGCCCTAATTCTCAATTAGATTTCTAGGAAGGACAGCCATAATAATATGTACTATAAATATTAATTTAAGAGCAGTCTGTGAGTTACCAATCAGGCATTTAAGTGAAATGATTCACTGTTCTTTGGGAGTGCTGACCTACATCACTATGAACTAAAAAAGTATATTTTAGTACCTGCAAGCGACCAGTGGAAACAACACAGCCACCCAGTTCATTCCACCTGAAAAAGAAACAAAACAGAATGACTTTCAAATTATTTCATAAAATAACAGATCATATCATGTATTGATCTACTCAGTGATAAGTAGTTACTTCTGGATTTTCAGGGACTTGAGAGTTCATCTGCAGCAGCCTAAGCAAATACAGTTTCTATTTTTAAAAAAAGTTTTATATTTTGTATTTATAAAACCATAAAATCCACTGGTTAACAACAGACTCAGTAACATTTAGATGACAATTATTTCATTAGTATGCCTCAAAAGAAGTCACTTAGTAATTTCCAAATTAGAAAGTCTTAAAATAACAAATAATTTAATAAACATAGAAATTCCAAACAGCTTTCTAAGGAATAGATGCTATTCATTATGCATCAAATAAATTATAGGTACTTTTCATCTGGACGCAAGATACTGCAGTAGGAATCAGGTCGATTTACAAAAAATCCAGTCTTCTTCACTACACTTTCTGCAATCACATTCAGTCTGTCAAGGACATTGCAAAGTTTGCTGAGGAGAGGGAAAAAAAAAAGAGACAGTCAAGATACATTAATACCGAAAAAAATCTCACTACATAAAAAGCTTTTCCATAACAAAAATGATTTAAAACCATGCCCATATCACAGCTTTATTCAGTCAACAATAATTATGCCTATGGTTTTCTTAGATTTTATAGGACAGAGAGACTGACTGTATCTGAGCAATTTTGCTTCTTTTGGATAAAAAATATTACATAAACCAGAAGCAGAAGACATTAAAAAAACCTGAAACTCCTTGATTTCTACATCACACTGATTTTTCTCTACCAAAATTTTTGTGATTCAAAAATATGAATGTGCCAGAAAAGGATGTATGATTATGCTGAATCACATTCCCTTGTTTTGTTTGCAAGTTGCTGTTTTGTTCAGTAACATTTGCTTTATGTTCAGTAACATTTGCTTCCATATGTGCATTTCAGCTACAAGCACTAGTACAGGAAAGACTTTTTCTACCTTTTAGTGTATTTGGCCATATCCCAGGGTATATATATAATTGCATGCTCTGGGGGTAAGAACTGGTTGAGATATGTCACAGCAGCAACAAGTTCTTCACTGAGAATCCTTTCGTGCTTTCTTTTTTCACGTTCCTTTAGCAAAAAGAAAAGGAATTTAACATCAAAATTCTCATTAAAAACGTATATAACCCATACACATGCACACATACACGTATGCATATATAATGCAAATCAAAAGTGGAAGCTGTAACAACAGCAGGCAGTTCTTCATAAACAGTACAATTAAAATAGAACCAGAAAAGATAGAAAAATCGGAACATTCGAGGTTTTTAACATTTTGGATTAGTAGTAAAAGTCACCTGCTTCAACTGTGCATAATCACTGGCTGAAAATGGAATGCTGTAAGCATAAAGAAGAAAACACAGAAATAAAAGTGGCAATGTAGATGAAATGAAGAACCACAAAAGAGAAGCAAAAAACACAGGCTGAAAGGGAAGCATCCCATTCAGTTGTAAAATATAGGAGGACAAAGGGAAATTCTCTCCATTACTAGCAGGAGATAGCAAACAACAGCTCCCATCTCCCAGTCTTGCAATAATTTTTGAAAATCAGAGTTGTGTTGCCATTGCCTGAATATAACATATTTTAACATATATATAACATGGTTTGGGTTAGAAGAGACCTTAAGGTCATCTAGTTCCAGCCTTGCTTTGAATGGAACCATACTATTTCAGTAGTTATCAGTGCTAAATTTAATTTAGTGATAAATTTATTTGGACTTAGATCTAATGGGTAATAGCAAAAACCTGAAAAAAACAGTGAAAGATTACATTAAGAAATCTCTAAACATGGAAAATTTTGCTTTTGAAGGGCTGTAGTGGAAGCAGAGTTATGTACTATATCCTGTAGGATGAGATTTATGAAGAAAATATTCCACATGTAAGCTAATATTAGTTTTAGAACGTAACCTAAATTACATAGTGACTCTACAGAAATAAGCATAATATTAAAAATCAAACACATAGAACATATTCAAAATATTGTACCTTCACAAGATTCAATATAATAATGGGAGATCCAAATCTCTGAAGCATTTGGTCAAAGTGAAGAGCAGCAACATGTGCATAAGGATCTGCTTGGTCCACTGAAACAAACATAAATTGAAGATGATAACAAGCGAGCTGTAGAATTTTGCCTTAATAGTACTCTTCACAAAAGATGCATTAATTCTCTGGTAGTAATGACATTGTTAAATACTTTCCCCTCTTTTCATGCAAAAGCTGTTAAAAAATATTCCCTTTGCCGAATCGTAGGCAACTTCTTAAATGTTCATGAAATGCTTATAAAGAACAATTATTCTGGCCCCATTAATCTCAGCCCAGACATTTTCCACCATTTTCAACAGGTTTAATATTTTATCCACAATACTAAGATAAATGTAGCTAACTTCACGCACAAACTAATACAAAGAAAGCTCACATTCAAACAGAAACATTTCCTATTTAATTTCTGAATGTGAAGTCTAAGATGGAGATTTTTTCCCTAATTTTTTACTTTGAATTACGGCTTCACAAAGCACAAGTGAAGAGACCATTTGTTCATTTTCGCAAATTCAGTTTTCACTTATTCTCTCAGATGTTCTTTTAGGACATAGCACTAACCATAATCTATCACAAAGAATAATTTGTACACACGTGTTATGGGTGGCTTAGGCATCATAGTTGAAATATCTTGAGACCAGTACAGAGGGACAGACCCTCGAACCTGAACATAGGAAGAATAACTCCCCGCAGAAAATGACATAACTGAAGCATCATAAAGTATTTGTTCAGTTTCCACTTCATTAGCAACATCTCCCTAAACCAAACAGAAATACACACATGATGTAGACATGACATTCAAAGCTGCATGCAGTACAGAGAACTGATCATTACAAACAGAGCACAATTAAACTGTGAGACACTGAACCACAGTAGTGAGAACAACACTGAAGGTTAAATTCCCATTTGTCCCTAATGAATATTACCATTTTTAAATTTTTTCCCTCAGTTTGGGAAATAACATTATCTCTAAGTGTAAAAAACCAAAACAAGTGCCAAAAAACCAAATGGTAAAAAACCAAAACAATTTAGAACTATTAAATTTATTATTTTAGGAACAATTTTATTATGCCAACGAAAAATGTAATGATACCTGTGATAATATAATCTAATAGCATAATTTATGGCCAAACCCTTAGCAACCCTCTAAACCATTTCAGCTCTTCAGTCAGTCAAATTCAAGCTTTCATACTGGGGAGGTGCAGGAGGAAACAACCCCTAAAATCAAATTTGATTTACCTCACAGTTTGCTCCTCGTTTCAGAAAACGTGTTCCAGCAAATTTGCTTGACCTTCTGGCTATCAGAGTGACATATATAGGGCGGCCATATATTAACAGTTCTTGAAAGAGAAGCTAAGGTTTACACGTCACATGATATTTTTTGTTCATTACTTTATGCATGCAAAAATAAGTTCTAACAAAAGTGTATGAAACTGATATATCTGATTTACTAAAATTACCTTAACAGTGGTATCACTTCCAGACTTATTTTGCAGCTGGAAGAGAATATTGCCCTTTCCAACAATCTGTTTTAAGAACTTTGAAAAGTGAATCTACTTTGCAATACATCATTCACTTTCCAGAATCTACAGAAGAGAAGCAGCATTTCTATTTTATGAAATGACAATGGAGGTGAAATAGATTCAAGATACACCTAGCAGTGCAAATGCTGGTTTTGTGAATACTGGGATTAAAACCTGGGAGCTTAATTTTCAGGTGAAGTATATTAGTCACCCTCTAATTATTTGTTTAGGAAAATTTACAGATTTGCAACCACTTGAGTAACAATAATTAAAAGCCAGAGGCAAACACACTACAAATGCAGTGGTGGCCTTTTTACAGTCTTTTTCCATTTTACTAAAACCAAAAAGAATCAGAGAATAGTGTGACTACCACTGCTTCCTCAGTGTTAAGGAGGCACAAGAAAGAGTTAAGAAGATATTTGCTCACACACTAAGCAGCTGCAGGCATAATGTTGGTGGTCAGATCCAACTTTGATTAAGTAAGACCACAAATGAAATAGTGGTATATAAAAACAGATCTAGTTTTTTGTCTGCGGACTAAGCCAATGACCAACAGTCTTACAATCATAAAAAAGCAAAATTAAATTTTGCAAACACCACTAATGTTAACTTCATAATTGTATTTGCTTCCCCAAAAATTTTAAGCTAACATGATAGTGTTGGTGAATAAAACTGAGAGTCTTCATAACACACTAAATTCTTAACACATAACCTGACATTTCTTTGAACCGTGGTATGCATTTGGACTTTTGCTCCTCCCACTACAAAGTACACAGACCCTTTTAACCACTTAAAATAGTATATAGTCAAGAAAAGAAACTTTCACGTGTCCTAGTGCTCTTCACACAGCAGAGCTTAAGTTTCATCATCGTCTTCAACAGAAAGACGGCAAATAGAAGAATTTCTGCAAATCTAAGTAACTAAAAAATTTTTAGAGAAGATTACTACTAATCTTGTATTTCATAGCATTTCTATGGCAATGTCATTGTTTAAACACAGCTGAAACCAGATCAGTCAGCAATTCAGTTCTCCTTAGCTTTTCTCCCTTTCCTCAAACATGTGAAAAAATACAGCTGAGCCCAAAAAACCTCTCAAGTTCTTTACTACTAAACCCCACACTTATAAACAGAACCTCACTGAAAATGCAGTCTACCTGTGTTAGGGTCCTCTTACAACAACTATATTTCTTACTTGGAAAGTAATGAAAATAAAAGCTAAACAATAAGTATAAAATCGAATGGTATTTATATGACAAAGAAATAATTCAATGTTCAAACTGGGTTTTTTCAAAACTGATAAACCCAAATTCATTACGACAGTAGAAGGATACTTGATTGCCCACAGAATCCATGAATAATATACAGCAGCCAGTCCCGATGAACAGCAGTTTTTACTGCTTCCAGAAGCTTGGCATTCCACACGTACTTTTCGTAAGGCTTACTGCAAATCCCAAATACACCTAGGAAGTTGTTACAGTGAAAATGCATTAGCAATTAAGAAACAAGCTCACCTGCTTTAAAATCTAGGACATTGGATCTTTGTTTTGATTTTCCCTGGACTGCAACCCAGTGTAGCATTTACTAGCATCTGTGAGGTTTGCCGAACACAGATAATTGCAGGCACATGCTGAAGTCCAGCCTTTATGAGGATTTGCAGTTTTTCTAGAGTTGCCTGTCATTGTTGTGATTGAGTGCCTTCATGCAGAAGTTACTGACATACTTCAGTATTGAAAGGAGATCACTACAGAGTAGCATCAAGTGATTTGATAACAAGGGAAATAAAGTTGTGAATTCCAGTTGAATTCCTCCATACAGGAGGACTTTCTAAGCTTCTCAATTCTGCGTCACCTCTAATTACCTACTAGGTTCTGGAAGATCATGAACATCAATCCTTTTTCACACAATTCAACAGTTTTCCTAATCTGTACTAACACCAAGAAACACAGCTATTGTAGACCTACAAATTAAAATTCTGTTTCGGATATATCTGGAATTAGTCTTCTAATATCAGGACCAAGATGACAACTGTCACTGAAAGGTGGTAGAGGGAATGGAATGAACTTGAAACCTAGAAGAAAGAGGACAAGAAATCTATTGCCTACATTTTTTCACACTTTTTTTTCAAATGAAGTTTCTGACAGGACAAATTATATTATAGTAGTATGAATGCCAATTATAGCAGACAACTACGGCAGTCAAATGTTCCGCTGGAAGAAAAAGGAGTTCTTCTTACAGACTGCAGATGAAAATGCAGCTCTTGAACAAACTATTACTACCTAGACCAAACTTACTGTAAGCCCAGGGAAAACTGATGTAACCAAAATATTTTCATGAAGGAGTTTAGACAGTCAGCAGAAGCTGGTCACAAGCACTTAGCCAGCAATTTTTCTTCTTTCTTAGTAGCAGCATTACTTTGGTGAGAATTAATTCTTAAATGACAGGTGGCTATTTGTTACACATATTCTATGATTAGATGGGTGACTAGCACACAGTGCTGATGGGGTCTAGGTTTGGGCATCTTCATTTCTGATTATTTTTACAAAGACATAGAAGAGATGGTGCCTTTGTAAGGATTCCTGAGGGATCCTCCAGATTAGAGTCTTTGCAGAAGAGGAATTATTGCTCTCTTCATTCCTTATGGTCCTTTCTGATATTGTAGTATTTGATAACCAATTGCTGGTATCTTGATATATATGACCATGTTACTAATACCTTTTTCTTGGGGGCATGGGAGTTTCATTTGACAGAATAAAATCCAATATTAAGAACTTCAGGAGAAACTTTCTCTGTGTGTGTGTGTGTGCACGAAGAAAAAGGGAGAGAAAATAGTTTTTCTCTCTGGATGCTCATCTTTATACTCTTATGAATATGTTAGATCCAAACTGAAGGCTCAAGTTTCCAACCAAAATAAGTCATTTTTTTAACATTTCTAGACAGGGGTTACTACAGTAAGATGATACTAACTTCATACAGTTCCTCTGTTGTCAGTATTCTCCAATATAAAACAAAAAAAATGTATTGGTACTTAATCAGTTACTGCTTCCCACTCTCTTTGTAACTCATTCACGTTGGGAGACTCAGAAGGCAGTTGAGTGATCAATTGCTGAAAAATGTCAGCATGCTCAGTCATTTTCCCCAGTTGCAGTGTAACTTAAAACAATGACTACACACCTCTAGAAATTGCATTGTTCACATTGAAATGTATTTGGCACTTTACAAAATCTTCTATTAACTCACAATTGTTAGGACACTACTGACCAACATCACCAGTTTAATTAGATGTGTTTTCTTACCACTTCCCCCCTGTGTTGAAAGTCCTTCATCTTCAAATATATCAAAACTCTCTTGTCGGGTCTGGGTTGTTTCACTTTTTAATGTCTCAAGTGGCATTCTCAGGACAGTAAGATTATACTGAAGGGAGTGAGATAGATCATAGCTGTAACTGATAGACAGTTAACATTTATTAATAATTGTAGATGCAGAGGAATTTTCTGATAGCCCTTACTTTCCATCTGTACTCATATTTAACACAGTACTATTTTATAGAAAAGACTTCTGAACAGGAATCACAGATTCTGATTCTATAATGGCAAATTATACAAATGATTTCCAAAAGAAGCTTTACAAACACAGAAACTGTTTACAGTTTACAAAGACTGAATAAGTGTTTACATTTTTCTTTTAACTGAAAACTAAATATATCTTTTGAACAAAGCATATCAAGAAACTTAATTCACCATGTCCCAAGAAGCATTCCAGAAGTTTTAAAAAAGCTATTCCATCAGAAATATCTATATACATTGACAACCTCATTTTTCTGAGATTCAAGTGCTGCTACTTTCTAACTGCTACCTGAACTCAAAATAGCCAAAAAACTGGTCCACAAAAATGGTATCTGTCCACAGATTTATGATTGCAGCACAGATGCATATTCAGGCACTGGCTGCTGAATAAAGAGAAGGGTTTTTTTAATTAGTAACATAATAGTTACAAATTTTCCACCTCATGTCTCTTTTACTAAAATTCTATACTAATGGCTAAATATTTTAAGCTACTAGGCTTCTTCCAAAGGAGAAACCAAAGGTATACTACACTTAAAATCACAAATGCTCATATATTTCCATTTTAGTCGAAGACAGCATCAGTCATTACTGGTCCTCATGTAAGTACTAGATATTGATTAAAGATCTAAAGAATTATTTAAACATTGGACACTTAGATTTATCATAATGATAACAAAGTGTAATCCATGCATCCACATAATAAATTTCCATAATAATGTCCTGACCCATGTGTTAGGGAAAAAAAATCTGTAACATGCTCTGTTTGCATATAACAGAACCTTTAAACTGTATCCCAGTAAGAGACATATTCAGGTTGTTTCCCCCACTCTTCCCTTAGACCAAATGATTTCTTATAATTGATTTCTAATTTTCTTCAGGATTTATATAAAAATCATGCAGAAAAATGTGTTATGCTTTCAGCCAAGAACAATTTAAATGAAGCTGATAGATTAAAAAGACTCTAAACAATAAGAAAGAATACTAATATCATCCTATGTTTCTCCTTTTGAAAGTGAAAAATCAGGCTAAATATGCAGTTTAAACACAGAGCACAAAAACATTTTATGAGAAAATTCTTTTAATGAAAAATAAAACATAAAAGTAAATTATCTGCCAGTAGGAAAGTTTTCATTTATGCCACACAAGATTTGTGCCAAAAACGAATTTTTGTATAAGTCATTCACTTACTCATTTTCTCTGTACAAGAGATTTAAAATATGTAGTTTATCTTAATTCTACAGTTTCAGCTTGGAGAAAATAAGTCTTTGGGAAGACCTCCCTATGGCCTCCCAGTACTTTAAGAGAGTTTATAAAAAAGGAGGGATAGCAACTTTTTACATGGGCAGATGGTGATTAGACAAGGATGAATGGTTTTAAACTAAAAGTGGAGAGATTTAGGAGGAAATTCTATACTGTGAGTGCAGTAGGGTTGAAACTGGATGATCTGTAAGGTCCCTTCCAGCCCAACCATTCTATGATTCATTTTATGATAAATGTGTTTGTTAGAGTCACATAAGAATCTTCTCCTTTCCTGCCTATGTAAAACCACAGGCACAGCACAAATTTGTCATCTCCAAGCAAAGGAGGTAGTGGGAGGAACTTGTATAATATTAGGGCTGGGAGACAATCCATGGAAGAAAAACCTCAGGTTTTACACTGCAAAAAAATCTGTCACATGCCAAAGCATGAAACACACATAAAACTTGGGTAGGTTTTATCTTCACAGATCCAGCTGAGAAAGCCTTCATTTTCCAAGAGGAAGCATCTTCTAGACTGACAAACCTTTTGGTAATTGCAAGAGGGATTTTTTATTTTTTTTTTAAGTCTTCCAGTCTTCTTCTACTACTGCCAAGCTTACCACTACATTTCTCCCATTTTTGTGCTGACCCAAAAATCTCACTTTATAGTGGCTGGGACATAGAAACTTGTCTTTGGTATGGCACTCATGAAACAATAAACAAGAGAACTGCCTAGAAAGCCCTATGAAAGACATACCCCACAGAGAGTGTATCTTAAATGAGGACCTATTTCTCTACCTTTGCTCCTGAGTCAAGGCAAAGCTTTATTTATGGAAAATGAGATCAATAAAGAATAAATAACAAGACAAGCAACCCCCCTGAAACATAATACTTTTCCAAAGAGAGAACTTCTGCGTAATCTGGCAAGGCTGAACAGTCTGTAGAAACAGTAGTTTCAGGTTCTACTTTTTTCCATGCCATTAACAGTTCTATATTTTTAACCTAATGGAGACTAAATTCCCAGACAATTGATTAAAGGAGAAAGCAGGTTCAAAATACAAAGATGAAAATGGACAAGCAGCATGATCATGTGTCTTATTTCTCCAGAATATCAATCTAAAAGTCTTGGGTAACAAAAACAAAACCTATAATTTTCTAACAAGTGTAAGTGCACATTTTTTTTAAAGGAATAGTAACTAATACCTACCTAAAATAGAAGTTGCTGGAAAGGTCCACATTTTGAAAGATTCTCAGATACCTAGCAAAAAATTCAAATTGTAGGAAAAATTATTATTTTAATGAGACAGACTATAGGATGTCATTTAGAGGATCACAGAAAATAAATTACACATAAATATTGAATGTTGCCCTATGTTCCCTTCCTATTTTACTGTAATTGTTTTGACAGGTAATTAAACTAGAATGCCAGCATATGGATTAAATAAATCAAATACCCTTTAAAAACAAAAAAAACAAAACCAAAACTAATGTCTGCTCATACACATACTCTGTTTCTTTACACAATTGAAAAGTTGTGGTTCTATTTTTCACTTATGCACACCAAATTTTTCAGGACTTAAAAAAGAAAACTCTCAAAAATACTAGAAAAGAAATAAAATTTTTCCATTACTCTCAAATAAATGAACAAGAAAAGAAATATCTAGTAAAATCTGTCATAGCCTTGCAAATTCCCAGAAGAAACCATTATATTGTCTATGAATAATACAATGGCACACACCATAAATGTGTAGGTTAGATAATATGGTCTCCTCCACACTAAGAGGAGAGACTGAGGTCTATGATCAATCCCACCTTAAAGTGGAAGCTTTTTAATATTTACTACTGGCTTGGTTCATTACCTGATATCAATTTATCATAAATCATCACTTTTTGACTATTCACACTTAGTACAGACTGAAAAGCAGTTTATTGATACCTGAATAGCAGGCAATTTCATAAAAGCAAAGTTACCCTACCCTGATAAAAACATAAAGGCTCAAACTCATCTCTTCATAAAAAAGTCCCCGAAAAGAAAGAAGCAGTTAAACTTACTGGTGATCTTTTCACCACCCTTTACAGCTGCAACATTCACAAGATTCTGACTGCACAGAATAATTTAATAATCTATTCATCACTTTTTGAAGGGCACAAAAGATCTCTTCAGGTGAGATTAACATCATGCAAGAGCTACTAAATAAAGAACAGTGCCCCAAATCGTACAAAGCAATATTAGCAGGACTTTGCCCTTGCAGGAACAATGCTTATATTTGACACTTCTTGGTGCAGATTTGCTAAACTTAGCTGTGACATGGAGATGTGGGCAATAAACTCTAGAAGACTATGACAGTTGTATTTACTCTCCACGTTAGTGGCCATGGAACTTGTAGCCTATTTTCCAACCAACAAGATAAAATGGCTTGAATGACATACTAATACAAAAACCCCATGACTGAAGTTTCCAGTTGCAGTTCAACATTGTTTAGAAAATATTCAAAAAGTACACACTAATTACCAGCTTTATTTACCTGGCCTCATCAGGATGACTGACTCTTACAGAGTCATTAGGAATGTAGATCATATTTGTATCTTCTATTTTATATATTGCATGACCTCCAATATCTGCCATTTTTCTTCTTTTTGTTATTAACACAATGTAATAACCTTCTAAAAACCTGACAAAACCTGTTAAAACAACATTACAATGTTTTTAGTTGCATATTTGTGTTTATTTGATAAAACGTATTTAGCAAAACAGTATCAGAATTGTCTCAAGACTTCAAAGAACTTTTGTTCTAAATGTTATATGCATATATATATATATATACAGAGTCTTAAAATTCACTCCCATTAATCAATAAAATACATAATTTTTACTTATTTCCCCTCCCACTGTGGGTATTTTTAATACTAGGTAGCAGAGTTAGGACATTAAAAATTTGGATTATGTTTCTGTCTACTTAGCATACTTGTATTTGCTTTTGATAGGAATCTCATTGTTCAGAGTGAGGCACACTCTTATTTACTCCAGATACTAAAGGTTAATATTCCAGAGTAAGGAAGAATCCCAGACTCTCAGTTTTCTTTTCAGGTTCATGTACTCTCTTCTGGGGAGGGACACAGAACAGCAAAAGGAGTTGTGGGTAAAACAACACCTCTGTGCTCCCTCTCCCTAACTGAATTCCTGGAATTGAATTCCTTGACTAAAGCAGCATCTCCCTCAAATCAGCCATTCAGAGTATCAGGGGTACTCCTTTTTTCCTGTTTCCTCTCTCAGATATCAATACTTGAGCCTGATGAAACACAAAAGGCTTAGAAGGTAGAACAGGCAGTGTCTGGTTTTATTGCCTATAAAAAGATGGCTTTTGAAGCCTCCACCCTTATTCCCTGCAGGGCATAGCCATACTTCTTCATGGAGTGCCTCCTTTGGATACTTCTCTTATATATGATTGGGAAAAAGTGCAACAAACCTTTAAATACAACACAAATATAGAAATCCAAATGAAAAATAGAAATGCATAACTACCCCTGAACTCAAATGTATTGCTTATACAGTATAGTGCAGCAGTAATATGCTTTAATAAGTAATAAATTACATTAATTAGCTATTGGAGGTAGCTGCTCTGATAGGTTGCTGAGAGCTTGAAACTCACTAATTACTGCACTATCAACAAATAAATTGAATTGGGGAGGGAGGTGATAATGATGACATGACACAAATGGACCCTCACAATTCATAGTTTTACTTGTATTTATGCTCAGCTCTTTTAGCTTTGCAGCATAAAGTAAAGAAGAATGAGGAGAGCACACATTTTCCTCCCTGTCACTGCTGGAGGCTGCAACATGATCGAATGAACTGCAATCTCTTATTCCACCTTATTAGCCCCCCTTGGAAAAATGCTCTCACCTGCACAAAGACAGGAGGTCCTGCTGACAATAAGAAGCAAACCTTCCATTTGAAGAAGACTATTGAATTTCAGTTGTTAAATAGTAGTCACAGTTCTTCCTGTATCCTCCAGGTACTAAAATCACTTATGTGAACAGCCTCTGTCCTTTGAATTTCAGCAAACATTATACCAAAGTCTGATAAGGAACTGAGCTTTTCTCCTTGGCCTGGTTCCCTCCCTTTAAAAGCAATTTCCACTTTTAAACACAACACAATAAACCAGAACTCAGCCTATCAGCACCCCCATTCTGAGTGCACTGAATGTACTGCATCTGGTTAATGAAATAACTAGAGGACAGAACAAAGTTGTTCTTTACAATTTTAGGAAAAATAGCCCTGTTCTTCTGACCTGAGCCAGGAGGCAGAAATAAACAATCACTTGCATTCCTTCAAATTACACGTATATATGAATATGGTCTGAATCATGTAATTTGGAAGTGTATCATCTGATAGAGAGTCTGTTACTGCTAAAGAGTCCTCTAGAAATACATATACTATATCTCTTAACCAATACATTTGTGCAGCTACACAATAGAAACTCTCCTGTTATGAACAGTACGTATAAACCGCCATACAACTGGGATGCAAAATTTTAACTGATTGCAACCTCTTTCCAACCAAATATTAACCACATATTTAGACAGTGAGCACTGATGGTTTATGTAAAAAAAAAAAAAAAAAAACATGCTGCAAGGCTGGTAGAAGCTCCTTTAGGTTTACTCATATTATGAATACTCTTAAATCAGTAAGAAACATAAACACCATCTGAGGAATTTCTGAAAAGCTGGATGCACTGATGAGTTCCAAAATGCTTCACAGGCAAAAAGAATGAAGAAGAAAGTCTGCTCAATTTGCCACTTTGGATTAGAATAGAATTTTATTACATTTTGATTATGCAAAAGTCAGGAGCATCCTTTAAAGTAATTGCATTCTTCACTTTCTCTGCAGCTTTGGCTTTAGATGTCCAGGTGTATATTGACTCTAACAAGCCACAAAATATTCTTGAGAGCTGTCACAGCATATATTAACATTTACTTTAGAGACATCAGCCATCAATATACTGACCTCAGTATCAGACAATATCAACTTCAGATGAAGTTAAAAGTTATTAAATCCTTGAAGCAATGCTTGAGGCTTATGGACAGCTGAGCAGCATTTTAAAATTCAGCTGACATACCAGTCAGTTATACTTGTTCAAACATGAAAAAGAAATCTTTAACTATGTTACTGCAAAAAGCGAACCAAACTGAAAAGTTATCTTTCTGAATAGTGTGTGATAAAGAAATATAGCCTAATAAAGAATGTTGACTTTCATTTCCTTTTTAAAAAGCATTCTGTGAGCTCTGGAATTCAGGAGCCAGGTTCCACATGATTTGTATTCTAAGATCAGCTGAGTTCGGTAAGATCTTCAACCAAGTTTCTAGAGTTTGGCTATTTCCTAGCTCTGTCCCTTAGTGACAAAGAAAAGACTGATTACAGTACAACTTTCACTTCTGTACTGACCACTTGTTTTCAAAAAATAAAAAGAAACTTACTTATCTTTGAGCACAAATTTCTAAGTTCTCTTTAGTTTCATAAATAAATAAAATCGGGGGAGAAAGAAAGATATACAACATGACACAATAAGCCTCATCTCCCAGGAAAACAAAAGATGCTATAAAATCAATCAAAACACTTACCTACTATACCAAAAGCAGAGACAGCTCGAGATAACCCAGAAGAGCCCTTCTGCCCCATCTTTGTTCTGTTTCCCAGGTCTAAACGACCAAGAAGTTCCCTCACCTCTTGTTGTGTATAAACATGCTTTAAAAGAAAAAGTCACAGAAGTTACTGTTTTGGTAGCTAAATGTTATTTCATGTAAGAGAACAGCTGAAATTGCTTGATCTGTGAAATATACAATAAACCAAAGGCCTGCTCTACATTCTTTGTCTCCCATTTCAGTGCTACCAACAAGTAACCAGCATTATTTGAAACAATTGAGAAAAAAGCCCAGCAAGTAAATACAGAGGCACTTACCTTATCATCAATTATAACCAAATCCTTTGGTTCAGTGCGATCTATTTTCAAAACGCGGTATTTGGTTTCTGCAGGATTGCTTCCAACCAGAAAATACCGCTACGTAAAAACAAACCGACAAGAAGTCAGAATATTATACAAGAAAAAGCAACAAAACCCAGTGCAACTTAAGATATCAGCAATGCCTTACATATTGCCTAGACTAGATCCATTGCTACGAACATCAAATATGCAATATTCTACATGGACTGCTAATGAACTGTTTTAGACACCAGTATCTTAGGAGGTATATTTGTATATAACCAACCTCTACAACTTAAAAGACCTCTTTCTCTCCTTTTTACAAGAAGGAAAAAAATTTAAAATCAAAGGTTAAAACCTGTTTAGAGAAGATAAACTGAAATTTACACCAGGTATTGTCCATCCACATCCTGCCCCAGCCATTACTGTGTTTTCACTTGCTCTGTAAAATTTAGCAGAAGCTTATACATGAGTTTTTCACTTTTCATGATCTAAAATCCTGTTGCTATATTGTATTCCTTTGCTATTTCTGTCAACTAGTCTTTCCTGATCCATACTAAACACTGCAAAATTGTAAGTACTTCAGTACTTACAGTTTTCTTTTATTTTTATTTATATTTGTTATGATAGTCTTCTCAACAACGTTCTTCCACAAAACTAAAATTTTCTGGGTAACAATACTACTGTTTAAAAAAATTAGCTTTATTTCACATTTAAAATATGAAAGAATGACCACAGATAAACATATAGTATGTCCATTTTTAATGTAATTTTATGTAATTTAAACTAGAAATTAATTTCTACATTTAGAGGAATTAACAGGTTGCAGGACTGATTTGCTAAAAGTAGCTCTTATTTTTTCTAATTCATTTAATCAGTGTGGTGCTACCACAGCAAGGTAGATCTCATTAATAATGCTCAACCTAGTAGGAAAGCATGGCAAATTCATGTGGATCTACGCAGTCTGCTCTTAATTCTAAGAGTCACATGGATTTAAACTGTGGTAAAAGAAATCAATAATCATATTCATACAAACCTCACAATTTCATAATTTGTACCAATTAGATGTTAAGAAACATCTTTACTCAAAATATTTAAGGTGAAAAAAGAACTTAAAGACCTCTTCAGCTTCCTTGAATTCACAAAAGCATATAAACTTTCAGTAAGCTCTAAACAGGAAAAAAATTACTTAACTTTAAAAGCCATAAAAGAAACACCACCAACTTCTGGCTCCACCTTAATGTCATGTTGTACACTGACATTACTGTGGTAACTGAGTCGTAAGTTTTGATGTTTACTCCCAAATGACAGTAAGAAGGCCCTTCAAATTCATATGCCATCACAACACTCCCTCACTGAAGCCTTTGAGGCAGCACTTTGACACACAAAAGTGTTTCTTACAGGGTTTCTTCCAGCGGTTTCCAGATGTGCTGCAGTGCACAGCCCAGGCTCCTCAGTCTGGCCTCCTCAGAGCAGTCTCTGCAGGGGATCCCTTAGTGCCAAGCTCTTGCTTCCCAGGAGGGAAATCACAAGGACAGTGCATGGCACCAAAGGGTACAGCTCTTCTGCTGCTATCACCCACCATCAGCAAGGAACACCAAACCATCAAGACAGACACTTGCTTTGACCGTGCCATTATAACATCTTTTTCTTTTGCAGCAAAGATGAATGGGCAGAGGGAAATATATTCATTTGTAATACTCAGATGATAAGTTAGTATGCATTTCAAGAGTGCAGCTTCTTTATTTGTAGAAAACTGTTAGTTAATTAAAGGTAAACAATTTTAAGTATTCCATAATACTGCAGTACAGCTCAGTGATGTCCCAGTATGTCCAGCTCACTAAATGAATGCAATTTCTTCCCAAAGTGACACCTATGATTACCAACGAGTAATACTGAATAAATACAGAAGAGCAAAACTCTAAGATGCTTGTCCTAGTGGCAGTTTGGACCACAGAGCACATTTAAAATTGGAACACACATGAGACACGGGGAGTGGGGGGAGAGGGAGAGAGAGATGGATATAGAGTTGCAAATGCTATTTCTAAGGAAGTTCAGCTGGATACTTCTCCATTATCATTTTAATTAACCAATAAAACATAAAGAAGTGCTATGAGGAATGCATCACTCACTTCACCTTGGCAGCTGCAATAGAGGGCTGTGCACAGCTACAAGGCCAGCATTAGGTGCTGCTGCTGCTGCTTAGAACAGCAGCAGCATTAGATTAGATGAGGAGTAATTGTACCTGCAGACCATGGAAGCAACCACCATAATGAATGGTACTTAGCAGGCTCTCTGAAGTCATTTAAAGACTAATTTATGGGGTTCAAGCTGGAGAGCCAGACTGTGTAATGTATTAAGGAAGGTCACTTGAGAGCAGCATCAAACCTGAGCATCAATGGACTTTAAGTAAGGCAGGCAATGAGAAATCTCTATTTAGCAAATGGGCATGCTACCCACTGCATGTCAGAGGATGTTCTTGTGGAAGAAATAAAGGAAACATCTGCAAAAACTTTTGAATTTGGGTTAGTGTTCAAAACTACCCAAAAAGAACCCCAAATTAGATCTCTGCTTGGGAAGTTTTCAGGTCTGGCTAACAACCCCAGAATTACTTGAAAAACAGTCTGATATTCCTACTCATATTCAGCCTTCAAGATCTGAAAGAAAAACAAACATTGTATGAAAACTAAAGATGTGAAAAAATACACAAAAAAGACACTTCTGCATTAACCGCTTCTGCTACTTAATTTATGCATCTAATGAATAAATAAGTCTGTCTCACTGGATGACATGGAGCACAAATAAAACTGTATCAGAGACATGTGCTGCAATTATATTTCCCATCACATGAATACTAAGAAATCATAAAGAGCATAAAGAAAAATACCAAATCAACACAACACTGAGCATGTAACAGCAAATAAATTTCTATGGTTGTAATATAATTGTAAAATTAATCAAAGCTAAAATGTGCTGTAGTGTTTACAACTCTTTTGATTAACAGAAATTATTACAATAAAAAAAGAGCAAAAGCTAAGGAAACCTTTCTGGAGTATTTATCCTTATTACTTCATTCTGTTTATTACTAAGTTGAACTGAATAATTCAAGCATTTCCCAAGTGTCTCAAACAATTCCACTCCACAACACAGCCAGTGCATTTAGTTAAACAGGCAACCTTGACCAACAAAGTAGTTTTTCCAGAGAACAGAGCTGCAGCAGAAACTGCTGGCTCCCTCACCCTGCTCTGGCCAGAGCCCTCCAACCACACCTGAGGTGACCCAAGCTGCTTCCAGGTTTACTCTGCCCCTGGCCTTTGATGAAATTTGTTAACAAGCACACTTTACCAACTATGGCAACACACCAGGCAGCTACAAGAGCTGGACTGAAGCTTAATTTATTGCACAATTATCACTAAGCAACCACAAGATAGGAACAGCATTAGTCATTTCCACCTGGGACTGAGTTTTAACCAAAGCAATCTAATTGAAAGGCTTTACACCATCTTTTATCAATCTTTTGATTCAGCCAAAGCAAGCAAAACAGCTTCTTCTAAAAGGAGTCGAAACAAAATAAAAATACTTACTGAAATTTGTTGGTTTTTAATGGCAGGATAATAGTTCTGAAACCAAACATTCTGCTTACTTTTTTTTCCCTTTTTTTCTTTAAGATTACTCCTTAGAACTCCGAGTCTATGACTATGATTTGCTTCTTTGTCTAGAATAATTATGACTAAGAAATGCTAGCACAGCAAAAAACTTTTTCAATCTTCAGTTAAAAAGCTACAAAGAGCTTAATCAGCAGGAAAAAAAAGCGTAAAAATACACTACAAGTTGAAAAATAGGCAGTACACTAATACAGCCAATTTTAAAATCTTCAAATAGCATTAGGAAAACACTTATGATCTTAGACAAAAAGCTTGCAAATGATACCTGTTGAGACCATGGACGTGTCTAAAAACACAAAGCCCAGAAAAAGCAGGTTCACCGTGGCCATCTTCCAGATCCCTACCCAGCTCCTCTCTCACTCCCTCTCCTCAACAGGATAGGCACAGAAAATAAGATGGAGAAGGTGATGGGGTCAGGACAGAAAGATTGCTCAACATTTATCATTACAGGCAAAACAGACTTGACCTGAGGAGAAGGTAGTATGTAATTTACTGACAGTTAAAACAGAATCAATGTAAAATGTAAATGTAAAAAATGTAAAAACTCCACTCTGCTCCTTCTTTCCACGGGACCTAGAGTGATTCTGGAAGTGTATGTCTTTCATCTCTCATAGAGATGAATGACAGAATGACATGAAGAAAGGAAGACATGATAACGTGCAAAGAGAAGTACCTGGAAAAGCAAAGCCATCTGCTTCCCATAATCTGTTGAAACTCTTCAAAAGAAGCTCCTTCAACAGCAGAAATTTTAAGAACATCTTCTGCCAAGCACCACTCCCTGGGCATGTAGGAATGAGTACCCATTCTGCATCTTACAAGCCACAGAATTCCATTAATCCCATTTGTCCCAACTCAACCAAAGCTTTTTGGTCCCAAACAAGACTTTTCCCTTGCTACTCCATTGAAGGATTCCTCCAGATTCTCCCTTCTAACTCTAAACTAAATCTATTAATTATCTATCTATACATTTTTCTTTAGCCAAATACTTATTTGCTCTTTAGCATCTATTCTGCCGGAATGCTTTCAGAAAAATAAGTACGGGGATGCCTATTTAGCAGTCACTTCAATAGACTAAAGAAGTCTTGCTGTCCCTTTACTCCTCCCAAGACATCACTAGCATGTATTTTACCTCACTGGACCTCCAATGGACCTATTATTGGGTGAATTCTTCTTTCTTGGATGAATATGGACTGTAAATCTACACAATACACCATACAAGATTTTTTTCTAGAGATACATTAGTATTTTTCATTAATGACCATACCACAAATAACCACATCTCTCTTTTTCAGAGCTGTAATTCATCAGCAGCTCAACCCTCCCACTCCTTCAGATAAAACACCCAGATCCTCCTTCTCCTCTTCTGCTTCTGAGCTGATAAACTCTCAGTAAATTTCACTGGTGTGTAATCCATTGTAAGGTGCATGAACTTTTATAGTATACCATTACACTTCGAATTATTTCTTTTCTCTACTCCTGAGGATCATCATCATAATTTCTTGCTTTATTGTGCTCTGATTATCCTAATTATTTACAATACCTTAAAAGACTAATCAGAGCTGGTCCACATTTTGAGCTAATAACATTAATGAAAATGCTTAAGTGCATCCGTCCTAAAAACATTACTTGAAAAAAATCATCCCTATTAGATGATTCATTCACTCCACACTAATTTATCTACTAATTTCTCTACTAAGTTTCTTCTTTCCATAATATAGAATTTCCTTATGGCACTACATCTCAATAGAGGTTTTTATTTAGATACATAAGGCCATCTAATTTTTATGTTAAAATATGCAATACAACCAGATTAATCTGACAGCATCTAAGTCTAGACTGTGTTTTATGTCATTTGCCTGAATTTGCAATTACTTTCCTATATGCAGGACTTCAGAATGGATTAAATATTCCATTTGTCATATTCCAGTCACAGCACCACCCTTGACTTGAACGACTTGAAAATATTCAGTCACTTCACTGTTTAGTATATTTATTTTTACCTCAACACTGATTGATCCCTTTTCCATAACCTTATTCTTGTTACTCACTTTCTCTTCACCCCTCGTTCAGTACATTCATACTCAAAGTAAATTTCTACTTTAAACAGGGAAAAATATTTATTTAGTTTTTAAAGCCATAATAAACTCAGTTTTAATAATAAAAATTTGTAATAGAAAGTGTCTATTTTTATTCATCCTTTGTTACATTAAAATAAATACCTTTTCTTTCCCAAGAATCATTACCTTTAAATAAACCAATTTGTGATAATTTATCCACAAGCCTCCCATCCAGAAAGGCAGATTCACACCAAAACCAAATCTGTAAGTGTATCTCTCTCCTGTTGCTCTAGTGATCATATAATGACACCCAGGACAACACAGATCAAAAGAAATAAAACCCATGCTGCCAGAACTTGGGCAGACATCTGTAGATACATCTTTCACATCAAGTGGGATGCATCCACTTTTGAACTTTAGTTTTGTTCTGCCTGAATAGCACATATCCTTCAAAACCTGTGGTGTTCTCATCACCGTTACGTCATCAGCTATCTGCCCTGTTCATAAATACTCTCAGAGCCCACATACATCAGTAGATCAAGTTTCTCTGTTTTATAACCATATATCCAGCACTATGGCAAGACAGTTAAGACAGAAACAGTGTTTTCTTGAGATGCCCAAACTCCTCCTTTCGTCCCAATTCCATGCTCTGCTCCACCACATCACCATCACTCCTAGAACACCAATACACAGGGAATAGGAGAGATGGCTGAAAGGAGCTGTCTTCTGCTAATTAAACTGTTCCAGAGAGACCACATTTCACTGCCACTTCCAGACAGAAAATTATGATAGTTAATGGTTGCCCAGTAGGCTGTTCACTACTTTCAACATGTTTTGAATGTGTCAGATACCCATCTATATAAATCAGTGCACTTCATAATTCAGTAAGAATTCTACAGCTTTTTCTGTGAAATCATATTCTATACTGAAGTTTCTCCAAATTGACAACAGATTAACTTCAACATTAAATATGCAACATTTGGAGTTTTTAATATAAAAACCTTTACACTGTTATTATTAGAATAAACAATATTTAAAATAAAACAAATGCCCATAGTTTTCTCTGGTGAATGAAGGGCAGAAATATATCTACAGGTAATTATGCCAGTCACTTTACTTAATAAGCTTGTGCAAGCCATTTGGATATTGTGAAGATGGAGACTGTAAAAGAACCTGACTAGAATAAAACACTATTAATTAAGCCTCATAATATCCTGAAAGACAGGCAAGTGATATGACTTTATAGAGACAACACAAATTGTCTTGTTCAATGCCACGTTGCCTCACGGGAATGATAATTTCCAGTGAACTAACCTACAGCTTTCAGGGGGCTTCATCTGGGGGAACCACAAAAGTTCCATCTTCTCCTGAAGAAGAGAGAAAAATATCCTTTGTCTTTTATTAGTCATAATGCTCAAATATCTTTAGTGCCCTCTGGTGTGCATTTCAGTGATCAATATATGTATAAAAGGAAAGATAATTGGAATTGATCTGAATAAAACCTTCGGTTCATCTTTCTGACTACTTCTAAGCAAGCTTTCAACTTCCTAGGACAAGCGGGAGATACAGTTAACAACTCCATGGCATTTATTGACCCAAAGCATCAGGTGAAAAGGTAGGTTTCAGCAACTACCCTAAATATAAACATTAATAGAAGATATAGAATTTTGCTCTCTGTTAATTCAATTGACACTGTGAATTCAGTTCTCCTCACCTCTTGCAGTCTCTTATTTGACTCCAATAACAGTACCAGAGCCTATTCTCTTTGACTTCAATAATACTATTGTATTTTTATCAGAAAAGAAACCCAAACAAAGAACCCCTCTGTAAACCATTTCCACTTCCTCATCCATTTCATCTCTTCCTGCTTTAACACAGAGGGGTTTTAAAAGAATAAGCTGTATGACCAGTGTAAACTTCATTGTTTCTCCCACTTCTGACAACTTAAATAATCCCTTCTTTGCACCAGAAATCTTAGGATATAGTCTCATGTTAGCCTGTATCTGACACAACTCCAAATCCCACATGCTGGATCTAGCAAGTCTATAGCCTTAGGGAAATCAGAAGAGCACCTGAAACAGGAGAAAGCTGTTCATTTTTATTTTTGGACGATGCTTATGCTGTACAAGTGACTGTCACAGCTGGCAACTGTATGATTGTGAGATCTTATGCAAAGGCATGAGGGATACCTCGGGGAGAAGTTTGTCAGCAGCACAACATGACACTGAATGAGCTGTAACAGCAACTGATCATACCAGAAGTCCAATTTTGGGCTCCCCAGTACAAGATAGACATTGATATACCAGAGTGATTCCAGCAGAGAGCTCTCCAGATGATCCAAAGGACAGAGCACGGGGTGTGCTGGCAGAGGCTGACAGAACTGGGTTTAGATTTGTTCAGCCTTGCTGCTGTCTAAAACTATGTAACAGGAAAGTGTAGGTAAGAGAGACAAACTCTTGCAAGTGGTCTGCAGAGGCTGTAAAATCTACATGTTTGAAGGTATTCAAAACTCAGCTGCACACAACCCTGAGCAATATGCTTGTTGAAGCTGCTTTGAGCAGGGGGCTCAACTCGGTGTTCTCTGCAAGTCCCTCCTAACATCCCTTAGTCCATGCATTTATTAAGTGCAGCAAGTCTTCTCAAATAATCATACCAAAATGATTCTGACTTCTGACAAAATTTTTTCTTTTGAAAAATATCACTAGAATTTGAATATCAAACCACAAAGTGCTTCAATTTTTAAAAGTAAGAGCAAAACCTTACTCAGGGAAAAAATTCTATTTTCATCACCCACAAGAAGCAACTGAAGTAACAGCTTTGAGATGCCCTTGCTCAGCTGAGACATTTCAAACAGCACATGCTCATCCACAAACCACTGCCTTTCACAGCTGATGTAAGCCACCTTGCCTCCTGGAGCGATCAGGACTGCTGGATCTGCACCTCACTGAATTCTGAACAAAGCACAGCATGCACAAACCCATCCATTCAGGCAGAGACTGCCAGCTACCACTGGCCAGCTGTAAAAGACTGGCTCCTGAAATAACAGCATCAGCTGGAGAGGCCCAGAGAATGGCATGTAGCTGACAGAACTCCAAAGCACAATATTTGTCCTGCACACAGCACGTTGTCTCTCAGCAACAGAGAGAAGCAGGCCAGGTATCCACACATGCCAGTCACTAGAAGCCAAATCTGAGCTAACTGAGATGCAGCATGAGTTGTGAGCCAAGAACAACTAAACTGAGTAATACAGGACTTGATTCAGAAATCATATTTTCCCAGTGCCCTACTCCCGAATAACAATAATTTAGCTGAATATAGAACAAAAAGTAGCAACAATGAGAAAGATAAATAAGGTAGCCTTCAAAATTAATTTAGGCATAGGCAAAAAAGTAACACTTTCTGGAGTGCAACCTTCATTTTTTTTAAATTTACTTGTAACAATAACTCTGCATACTTTAATTTGTCTGTTTCATAGTCTGTTCAGTGGGGAATTATGACAAAAGCACAAATCTGCTTCTGACAGAAGCAAAGCTGGAAATCAGATTCCTATTTATACTGAGATCATTCTTGCACCTGTGACATTTTGGGAAGTTTCCAAGGGGCTTCAGTGTGTAAATTATCTTTCTGTTATCAGTACAGGTAACAGCTGAACTTGAAACTAGACCTAACTGTTGCATTTAAAGCCATAAATAGTACCTAACCCTATCAAAAACTACCTCAAGTGAAGAAAACCAACATACTATGAAACACAAAGAAATTTGACTGGGAGCTAAGGAATGGTAAACACAGTGGTGTTTACACCAAGAATCGGCTTCTGACTCACACTGTGCTCATCACATGGCTAAAGCAGCAATTACTACTCCAACCTCCAATCCACTCTGCCCATGACAAAAAAGTACTGTGAACAACACATGCCTATAGTCTCTGCAAGAGGACGTAAGGAATGCTGAAAATCTTCAAGAGCTTACTTCCAGAGGTCAGACTGAAAACTCTGGAAACAGTTTCACCAGTTATTCAGACAATGAGGACTGAAGTGTGTCATAAAAAGCAAACCGGTCGGTGCAGGTGGTAACCAATTTGGTGGTAATCAATAACCATTTCATTTTCAGCCATTCTTAATTTAAATATTAATTCCGGACACCTTCAGCTGCCCAGTTTTAGCTCCCCGTGGCCCAACCTTCACTCCCACCGAGGCAGCGCCCCCACCGCACGGGCCACTCCTCCGCTTAAGTCACGAGGCAGAGCCACAGTGAAAACAAGAACTTTAAAACCTTCTTTTTCTCAGTTCTTGGGATGCTTTGAGTGTGTGACCAAAAAGAACCAGATCCCAATACACGACATGAAAGGTAAGGCGTAGTTTTTGACAAGCTGCAACCCAGCCGAGGCAGCAGCTCCGGCAGGGCCGAGCCAACACGCCGGGTGGGGCGGGCGGGACATCCCCCTGCGCTGTGCGGCGGCCGCAGCCCCGGGACCGCCGGCGGCGGCGGGGGGGACGCTACTTACAGCCCTGGTCTCGTACAGCACCAGCTTCTGCACGGAGCTGATCAGGGGGGCGGCGGCCGCCACCGGCATGGCGAGGGCGGCGGGGGCTACCCGGGAGCACCCCGGGAACAGCCAGAGTGGGGGGCAGAACTCTCCGGGAGATCGGAAGAGGTCGTTA